>JACSYO010000413.1:0-27519 GCA_016806645.1 Ophiodon elongatus
AAATTAATTGTTTCCACCGAACCGGATTGAGTGTTTTAAAATGTTGTTGTTCACGTTATTAGATCAGAATAATAAATGACAGCTTATTATTATAATTATTATAATTATTTAAATCAGTCTCATTGTGGTCGATGGTGATCTAAAATTAGGGGATGGGCAATTTAATTCAAAAGAGTAAAAGTCTTGTTGTCGGAAGACTAATTAGCATAATCTGAGGAGGACGATGTGTTCAATGTCTGTAGTTTCTTTCAGCGCCTCGTGGTGCTTTCAATGTCTCCGTTTCTCTCCAGGAAAACATAATTATATAAACTCAGCCTGCAGGATTACTACCTGCTTCTTTAACTGAGAGGAGAACAGACGGTCCTTTAGTGTGTGTGTGTGTGTGTGTGTGTGTGTGTGTGTGTGTGTGTGTGTGTGTGTGTGTGTGTGTGTGTGTGTGTGTGTGTGTGTGTATTACAGTCAGTGAAGCTGAATATGATGATGATGAAGATGATGATGAGGCTGGGTTAATGAGGGCTAACTGAGTGTGTGTGTCTCTTTAAGAGCTGCTTCCTGTTTGTTTCCAGATAAAACATCAGTCGGATCTGGAGGACCTGTGATTCTGCTGCTGAGGTACCAACGCCTTTAATACCAGAACCAACTCCTTTAATAACAGAACCAACATAACCAACTCCTTTAATACCAGAACCAACAGAACCAACGCCTTTAATACCAGAACCAACTATCTTTAATACCAGAACCAACTCCTTTAATAACAGAACCAACAGAACCAACTCCTTTAATACCAGAACCAACAGAACCAACGCCTTTAATACCAGAACCAACAGAACCAACGCCTTTAATACCAGAACCAACAGAACCAACTCCTTTAATACCAGAACCAACAGAACCAACGCCTTTAATAACAGAACCAACAGAACCAACTCCTTTAATAACAGAACCAATAATAACAGAACCAACTCCTTTAATAACAGAACCAATAATAACAGAACCAACTCCTTTAATAACAGAACCAACAGAACCAACTCCTTTAATAACAGAACCAACAGAACCAACGCCTTTAATACCAGAACCAACTCCTTTAATAACAGAACCAACAGAACCAACAGAACCAACTCCTTTAATAACAGAACCAACTCCTTTAATACCAGAACCAACAGAACCAACTCTGATAACCAACTCCTTTAATAACAGAACCAACAGAACCAACTCCTTTAATACCAGAACCAACAGAACCAACTCCTTTAATAACAGAACCAACAGAACCAACACGGTGCCACCATGTTCTCACGTTTAGGCAACACAACTAGTTAGGTTGAAAGAAAGGTTGTGAAATACTTCGTTGGATTGAGGGAACAAATACTTTATTTATGATGATAAATAAAGTATTTGATGTGTTTTTAATAGTTTTTGGACAACAAAGAATGCTCAAAATAATGAAATGACAACGTAAAAACCAACGTAATTAAGCCAGAAGAGAAGAATGCTCCGCATCATGAGATGCACCTGACGCAGGGAGAGTAGTAACTGTTGTTAGAAATGTAACTCGGCTCCTGATACGAGGACTCTGACCCGATTGAATTTGCTCACAAGCTGCTTGTGTGCAAATTCAATCGGGTCAGAGTCCTCGTTGGTATCCCGGAGATCGATGGACATCTTGTTTCCTGTTTCCTCCTCAGGAGAGGAGCTGGGATCAACAGCAGCTGGATGGACGACGTCTCCAAGGAGGCAACATGAACTGCGTTGGACCGGCTCTTCTCCGCCCCTGAACCTCCAGTTCTGGTTACATCACGCCTCCGAGGCTCCATGCCAACATAGAGACACTTTGGACTCAGCTGAACGTCTGTGATTATTCATTTTTGAAACCATTAAAGTTTTCGGAGGATTTCCTACATTACATTACAGGCCACCATTGATTTCAACAGTAATTTCAGAACGCTATAAATATTTAATACTCGATACTTTCCGCAGACAAATACTACATAACGGTGAGCAATTTATTAGATTTCTTTTTTTTTAAATGCATAGTGCAGATACAAAAAAAACTAATTCTTGAGGTATCTTTAGCAGAATTTCAGCTCTTTTATTAGATTTTATTCTAATTTTATATATTTTACCTAGATTGAAAAAGCAAAATTCTCTGTACTAAAAGATGTAACCCAATATTGGCCCCATTTATTGCCCTAACCTTGCTCCACTGTTGGACTCCGCTCTGATTAATGTTAATAAAATCAATGTGGCAGCAGCTGGCAGCTTTTTAATCACAGTTTATTTTCCTCAGGTGCATTATGGGTAACCAACAGGACGGGATAATGGTGTTAAAGGCGCACCGAGCACAGTTTTATGACACTGTGAAACTTTTGGCAATTTCCTGAGACCAAGATTAGCTCTTAATAAAAACTACATAATAATAGGACGATGGGGGGATGTACAGCTGACAATTACCACTGCTTCAGGTTAGCAGCACTTTTAATTTAAACGAACTGATTTGTGTAGCAACTAAATCTATTTGTTTAGCCGCCACACTCATTTCTTTGCAGATGAAACAGTTGTTTTAGTTGCTAAAACACGTTGGTTTACTGTTACCGAATCATTTTGTTCAGTAATTCAAACATGACACCAAAACGCGGTCGTTTATTACATGAATACTTTGGCGGACAGCCTTCAAAAATTAACTCGCCAAATGCAAATTCTACCCTGAATTTGGCTCTTGAGGGGGCGTTCATTTCAGACCCTGGCAGTTTGTTATATGTAAGCTAACGGATCGGTTAGCAGCCACAGTTGGTTTAAGTTAGCTAACGGGACAGAGATAATTGGTTGAGGTTATCTTACGGATGGGTGTTGCCAGGTTAGCTAATGGTTCAATAGCAAAGAAATTGCTACATGTAATCTAATGGAACAGTTCACCAGCATAAACAGTTAGTAGCGTCTCAGTTTAGTAGCTAAAACAAGCTAACGGGTCAGTTAAAAGGCATAAACGTTTAGTAGCGTCTCAGTTTAGTAGCATTAAGGTAATTAACGGGTCCGTTATACAGTGAAAACCATTTAGTTCAGGTTAGCTCACAGTTTAGTAGCTAAAACAAGCTAACGGGTGAGTTAAAAGGCATAAACAGTTGGTTTATGTTAGCTAACAGGCACAGCTCAGCTGAAGTCTGAAGTGATCCGTCAGAGTTCATCAAACATGCTCCTGAATTACAACACTAGGTACCTTCAAGGCCTGTGTTTGTGTTCGCGTTAACTACAATGTCGAATACTTTTTGTTTCTCACGTTTTGACAAAATGGTGGGGAATTTAATAAGGCATCCATTTGCCATTCCACTTTCCTCCGTACAACCATTCTTCTGTGTTATCGTATTAAGCATTGGCCTGGAAATGTGGTACGACTATCCATGTTACCCAGAGAGCCAACGTGAAGGTTACCCGATACCATTGCCGCCCTGTTGACACCAATGTCATACTACTTCCTGTTTGTAATCATTTCCGTCGCCGTCATTTTACATTTAACATTATAGGACATTACGTTTGTTTCATCACATTTTAAGTGACTGTGGTTTTATGGAGAGCAAAGCCAACAAACTGTCAAGTCAAACACATTTATGAAGGATTTCCCTCTAACATGTTGCCCAGCTGGATGACTGTGACTGACTGTAAATATGTTTAAACCCCTTAAAAAAAAAATGACACTTGAAAATATGTATGTGTACATTAGTGGCTCTTTATACTTAAACATTTCAGACTTTTAAAAAACATGTCGCTAAAAATGTTTTAATAAGAAACCCTGTAACTGCAGATACAGAATTTTTTTTTAAACACTTAATTTGGCTTCACTGTAGTTTCTGTTGTTGTTGTTGTTGTTATTGTTGCTTTTGTGTTTGTCCTCAGTGCTAAATGTATTTCAGTGTGAGTGTAGTAAAGGTATTTTTCATAAAATAGATGTGTGAGCTTTGTGTGTGTAATGATAATATCCTGTATGAGTGCGTGTAGTAATTTATGGTTTAAATTCAGTACAAAAAGTAATGTTACATTTTGTTGCTCCATTGATGCCAGCGGTTCTTCCTCTTCCCCTTTTAAAGGGGGAACAAAGGTCAAAGGTCAGGTTTGGTTTTTCACTTACGTTAACATTGTGCGACAGGGCATGGCCTTGGCAGAGGTTTATTTGTTTATTTTTAAAGTATCCCGCTCATGCTATCAGCTACTTTTCCTAGGAGAATTATATATACTGTATATATGACGTGAAAGACAATTTAACAACTCATATGGAGTGAAACACAAATATTAAAAATATAAATTTTGGCCACAAGAGGTAGTGGCGCACTTCAGCCTCTTGTGGCTGAAATCAGTATTACAACAACAAACACTGAGAATGATCCTAATTAAGAAACCTGTCCTTCAGTCATCAACACGTCTCTCACTGGCCTCTCAGGGCTTCCATAGGTTGCCTCTCAGGGCTTCCATAGCTTGCCTCTCAGGGCTTCCGTAGCTTGCCTCTCAGGGCTTCCGTAGAATTTAAAAGTTATTTCAATTTTTCATCTACCAATAAATGCCTCTATAGGTGCGTATTCTTTTTTAAGGAAAGATTTATTTTTTGTTAAGCTGATCTTAAGGGATAAATCATTCCTGAAGTACCACAATGTGACCGTTACCCGGAAATCTGGTGTTGTTGTTGTTGTTCTGCGTAATATTACAGTAAACTATTCAAAGGTCTACTTTCTCCGATTGCCCTTCTATTTTTGTGTTTGTTTTTTAATCACGCTGTTTTATTAAATCTACTTAAATCAATGCCCCGTGATCAACATATCTTAAATATATGAGAAACTATAGAGAACCAGATGCTGCGCCCTTCCACCAAATTTAATCTAAATCCAGACGGTAGCTGTTCCTGCTGATAAACGGACAAAAGACGAAACAATAAAGCAAATAAATATTACTGAGAAGTTTCAGAAGCAACAATTAAGCTGCTCTAAAAAAAGCGAAATCATATGACGACATTCTTAATTAAAAAATAACTTTCCACTCAGGCTGTATATGACATTATATTGTCCGTGTTTTAATTAAATCAACATATCTGGTCACAATCAAACAGAGGAGCACGTGTTGTTGTCACTGATTCATCAGGGCCAGGACGACCTTTGACCTACAGGGCTGTTGGTGCAGTGCATGCTGGGTAAGTGGCTTTTGAAGCGGTGGGCGTGTGCAGCGATGGCTCGACCGGTTGGACCGGTTTTATTTGGGATCTGAACTGGCTGCAGCAGAGAGGCGTGCTCACACACTGGTAAGGTCCCGGCTTTCACAATACTGCGTTTTAATTTCACGAATACTTACAAAGTATTACCACTTTACAGCGAGAGTTGTGTCCATGGTTTGTTCAGCCAGGATCAACTCTTGACCTTTTAAAGCCTGTGTTTCCCATCTTTTTTCCTATTTTCTGTACTTTTTAATACATGTTTACCTACCTACCTGCTCCTCAGTCTCTGGGTTCTCTCGTTACGCACAAAAACTCACATTTTAATAAGAAACATCTGGGCTTCCTCTGTGTTCTTTAAAGTAAACGATAACTCTAATTTCTGGGCATCGTGAGATTTTTTGGGGAAAACACAGACCGAGAGGGTCAAAGGTCAAATGGATGAAAGGTTTGTTTAACTGAGAGGCCGAGCTTTAATCTGCTGGTCCGCTATTGATTGTTTAAAATAAGTTACTTGTAATAGATTAGACAAATTCCGACGCGACACGATTCGAATTTGTGTCACAAAATAATTGTAACTAATTTATTATAATTTAAATAGTAATTTGGATCATTTTATCTGTTGTTTATACTGGTAAGTATCCACTTTTTTTTCCCCAATCGAAGTCTATGGGAAAACGTTTTTCTTTTCTTTATTGACAAAATGTAATATACTGGTAAAAAAATTGCATAACATACAGAACGCATGAAGGTCGTATAACACACATACACACAAATATTAAGATTAATTAGGTGGCAAAAAAAAGTGTCTTCGTAGGGTTTTTTGATACAGAAATATTGTATACAAAGTAGAGTTTCACATTCAAATGATTTACAATTAAAAATAAATAAAAAATGAAAGAAAAAGTGGAATTTATTCTGAGGTAATTCAGTGATTACACACTGAAGAAAACATACTTATTAATATTTAATCCCATTTCTGCCAGTAGACCCCCCTAAATGATTCTCATTCTACATTTAATGTTATTAAGAAGTATTTTAAATGATGATTTAAAATAAAACTTGAATCAAAGTTGTAAATGAGTCATTAATTGTCCTTTATTGTTCCGTATTGCGTCATCACGAAGCCCGAGGGAGACTACCAGTGTACCTGAAGGTCCTTCAAGGGGAGCTCCACCTGTCCTCCACCTGTCCTCACCTGTCCTCCACCCGTCCTCCACCTGTCCCTTACCTGTCCTCCACCCGTCCTCACCCGTCCTCACCCGTCCTCCACCTGTCCTGCAGATCATGGCGGAGTCCGGCCCTCTGACCACTCACGTGCTGAACACCGGAGACGGGGTCCCGGCGGCCCTCGTGGCCCTCAGCCTGCACCGGCTCGACTCCACCACGATGATCTGGAGCCTGCTGGGTGTCGGGTGGGTCGGGGTTCGAACCTGCGGACAAAATACATCAGAATCTTAATCTGGTGAATGATCGTTAAAACGGTCCTTATTATTATTATTATTTTAAATATTATCGAAACTTGAGCGGAAGCCGTGACACTTATCCAGAAGATTGCTTTCATTAAGACAATCATTTTTTTTTATTACAAGTTTAATGACATTTTATGTTGAAATATGCAAATGAGGCGTTATCTTATTAAATATGTGATCATTTTCATACATTTCAGGAACAGAAATCTGAACATTAGTGAAAGTCAGATTCAAAATGATCGTTTCCTGTTGTTGACATATTAGAGTCAAAGGTTTTACATTTTAAATATATCTTTGTTTCACTTCATAAATCAGGAAATACTGTCAGCAGCCATAAAATAATCCATTTCCTCCATGTTCTTATTAATAAATGTAGTATAGATGAGGCTCTGAGTGCTGTGTGAACAAACCCCTCTGTAGAAAGCTCCAGAATCTCTTCCAGAAGTAAAGAGTAAAGTTTGGTGATGTAAGAGCTACTGAAGTGGAGATTTCTGGATCAGAGTCTGAGAACAAACTCAGTTATTAAAGAGATGTTTAGTTAAATTACAGACATGAAGAAGACTCTACAGGTGAAGAGGGTCAAAACATTAATGAGTAGATATCACCATGAAACTTCACCAGCTCATCACTCACATGGAGAGGAGGATTTATTGTATTATAGGTTTTATGAAATGTTATGTTTAAATATGCTAATTTTTAGAACCACGAACAAAGATGGCCGCTGCTCAGGACTCATCGGCCGGGAGGCGTTCGGCCCCGGCATGTACAAGCTGCGCTTTGAGACGGGCTCCTACTGGGAGGCCCGGGGCCAGACCTCCTTCTACCCCTACGTGGAGGTGAGCCTCTACAGCTCCTGTTTTCATTTGGAAAGAGCAACCATTAATGTTCAGGGTTAGATGTAGAAATTAAAGTACAAACTTAATTTAATTCAAGAAAATGTATTTAAACATGATTTTTTTATTTTTTTATTTTGAGGATGAGGAAGCGGCTTTGTCTCTCTCGGGACTGTGACGCTCGTTGTTGTTGTTGTTGTTTTTAAGTGTTTATGTGATAAACATTATGTTCATTATTTAAGTTATAGAAAGGGCTCAGACCTTATATGTGTTTATTTCTCTTTACTCCTTTTGCAACGCATCATATTTATTTATTCAGTTTATTTAGAAATGTTTAATGTTAATTTTATTGTTTATGTATTGTTTTTTTATTATTATTTGTAACTATAATATTATATATATATATATATATTATAGTTACAAAAACATCCCATCCAAAAAGTATATTATATTATATTTATATATATATATATATATAATATATATATATATATATATATATATTATATATTATATAATATATATTATATATACATAAATATATATATATAATATAATTTGAAATAAATCTAATCTGTTAGCAATGGAAGTTGCTGCCACTGGAAAAGATAATATTAGTGGAGACGAGATAATAAACACCAACGTTCAGGTTTGTTAATGAATTAATAGAACAGGTGCTTAAAGGAAGTCATTGTTTTATAGTTAAAGGTCGTTATTGTTATTTTTTATACTTAAAAGTAATAAATTACTGCAGACAAATGATGGGAAAAGATGATTTTTTTTTCTCTTGAAGATGTAATAATGTAATTATAATATTAATATATAAAGTTTTACTTTTAAACTATTTACTAAAACAGTCCCACTGGTTTATGAGAACACTTTAGATGTTTCCAGTTTATCACCACAAGGTGGCGCCACATCACACAAATCAGACTGAGACTTAAAGTTCAGCCCCAAATCAAAACAAAATACATAAAATTGCATAAATATCAGTATAAGCAAGAGCAAAAAATATACATCTTTGATTTTGGGGTGAACTGTCCCTTTAAGAATGTTTTGGCTGTCAACAGTTTGGACAACAGTGATGTCATCGTCATGGTAAATAACAACATGGATGTATTTAATGGTTAATTGTGACACTATGGAAAACTGAGTCTGAAGATATTTTATTATTCGTCGTTACACAAAATCCACGATGTAATCGTGAGTAAAAAAAATATATCGAACAAACACGGGACTTTCAGACGGGGTGTTTACGTTGTAAACAACAACAACGTTGTTTTGAAGTGTTTTCGTTGAGTGGTTTACATTTTACTTAGTTTACGTTCTTATTTAAAGCTCAGTCGGGATATTTTTCCTAATGAGAACGTGTTGATTTCATTGTGTGTGTGTGTGTGTGTGTGTGTGTGTGTGTGTGTGTGTGTGTGTGTGTGTGTGTGTGTGTGTGTGTGGTTCCAGGTCGTGTTCACCATCACGGACCCGGAGCAGAGGTTCCACCTCCCTCTGCTGATGAGCCGGTTCTCCTACAGCACCTACAGAGGGAGCTGATCCATCACGACCCGGACTCATCCGGCCTTTTGTTTATGTTTATGTTTATGTTTATGTTATTGTTATTGTTTATGTTATTGTTTTGTTGTTCCACACGAGCATTTTAAACCTCATCATCAGTAATTTAACTGCATTCTTCATCGTACTGAATACAGACTCCGTCCTCTGTTACTACGAAGAGCACAGGCAGCTGAAGATACAGCTGAAACGATTGGTCGACTCTATTTTTATCATTTAAATTAGTTTTAATAATTATTTTTAAGACATTTTTTCGCTTCTTCGCTGTCTTTTATGACAGTAAATAAAAAGGTCTATGGGTGTTGGACTGTTGATCGGACTAAACGAGTAATTTGAAGACCATAAGTTGTGGGAAATTTTGATGCATGTTTTCTACTATTATTTAGGTGCATTTCATAATTTTTTGTTACATATAAGAATAAGTTACGTTTATTAAACAATATTTTCATAATATTGAGAAAGAAAATAATCATCAGATTAATCAACAATAAAAATGATTGTTAGTTGCGGTCTGCACTGTAAAATATTAACAAAACATACTTTTGAAACAAAAATAATTTTAATTTGACAAGATTGTCCTGTCTTTTTTACTTTGTATTCATTATTTTTGACTTATTTACCCTATATTTACTTTTATTTCTTCTTGCAACCTGATCAATTTATGTTTAATAATTTAAATACTTTGTTAAACTTTTAAAGTATGTAATTTCTTACGTGCAATAATCAAATGTATCAACGGGAAAAAGCACAGTCATTCCATGTTTTGGTAACAGTTACATGAGAGTTTAAGAATGCATTGGAGTAAACGTCATTACATCTCAGCCAATCAGAGAGAAGGTGTTCTGTGAGGACCCACTGTCGGACCTTTTGATGCCTGAATATAAATAAGTCACATTAAAGATAATTAAATTTCTTACTTGTGTTAAATGTATTTTATATCATATTCTGTAGCATATTGACTCCTTTTCTGATGTTAATAATGTTTAGGATTAATAAATATATGTATTTCTGTCAGCATTTCCGGCAGGCATTCGACGAGAACGCCTATTGGGCTTTTACATCACCCTCTCGTTGACATTTCACGCTGTTATTCAATAACACTTTATAGGTAGGTGCTACACGATGAAGTTCAGTGGAGGAGATTAAACGGGAAACTTCGTGTTTTGGACTGAAAGGCTCGGCGCTCTGCACGTGGAGCATGTCTCAGGTGCTGAGGCTTTTCTCGGCGGCGGCCTGGCCTCTGTGCCGGGCTGCCGGGGCCCGGGCTCGGCTCTACGCGGTGACCGCAGGACGGCTCTACACGGCCGGGTATCGGAGCTCCTGTGTCCCGGTAAGAGAAGGTTGGGTTGTCTGAGAGAACGCACAAGTCTCTCGGGGAATTATGTACCAAAATGTCGTCTCTTGCATGGGTTGGAAGTTAATTTAAAATACAAATTAAAGATATTTAAGTCGGACCGGATGCGTGCAAAACCTCATTGCTAAATCATCAAATTCAGGGGTCGTTTGCTTCATATGAAAACACCATGCCCTCTAAACCTCCACTAAAGACCCAGTCTGCGTGTTAACAATCTACTTGTTAATTCGGCATCAATCAGATCCAGAAAATAGAACTTGTTGTGAGATTTTAAAGGACTTTCTGTGTGTAATTACGCAGTTAGCAGGCAGACTTTGGGGACTTTCAGGCAAAGGGTCACGTTTAATTAAGATAATCGTGACTTTCTCCTTTCGTCTGGTGTTTTTGGTGCATTTAAAAATATGCAATCAAAGTAATACAACTAACGTTACTTGCATAAACTTATTACTTTCTGAATGCTAGTGAGCTACCCGAGGCCCGTTCAAGTACGTGTGTAAGTTGTGTCGATACTTTAATGTGGTTTAATTTACATTAAAACAGTATTTTTCTACCAAAAGCTTCGCTAGGACTATTAGCACAATGTAGTTTTACAGTTCGGCTCCAGCTTCTAGAAAACTATCAGCTTCTAAAGTCCTAAAGAGGTTTTATTTAATCTCAATTAATCCCCTTATTATTGCTCAAATCGAATCTAATTTGGTTAATGATGCAACTCCACTGTGTCTTTAAAGGACAGGTGCACATTTCTGTCTCTAAACAGAGTCACGTGCCCACATGTGAAGGAAGTAGTAGTACACATTAAATAGTAAAAACAGTACCTAGTAGTTTAACATGTCTGTGTATTAATCTGCTGTCATCACGACCTCCTCTCTGCTGTTCGTGTTCATGAATCGATTCACAGGAAACTAACTAATCGGCTAATTTGACTTTATTTTAAAGCAACTTTCGAACCGAGGTTCGGACTCAACGAGACATTTGAGGTCGTGACCTCGGCCTCTGGGGACCTGGGATAATAATCCAAATTGATTAACGATGGAAAGTAATCATTAGTTGCAGGTTCAGAGAGAAATGGACCAAAATAAATGTAAACACGGTTGTCGTCCGCATACGTTTGACCTCGCGGTCGAAATCAAGATCAGGTTCAGTTTATTCTCACCGTCTCGTTGATTCTACGTTCAGTGGTCAGCAGTTTCAAACCCACGTGACCTTCGACTGTTTATAATTTAAATTAGTTTTAATGATCGTAGATAAAAAAAAATCTATTGGTTTTGGACTGTTGATCGGAATAAAGAAGCAATTTGAAGACCGTAAGATGAGGAACATTTTGATGCATGTTTTCTACTATTATTTAGGTGCATTTCATAATTTTGTCACATAAGAATAATTTACGTTTTAATGAAATGATATTGAGAAAGAAAATAATCATCAGATTAATAAACAATAAAAATGATTGTTAGTCTGCACTGTAAAATGTTAAAAACATACTTTTGAAACAAATAATTTCAATTTGACAAGATTGTCCTGTTTTTTTTACTTTGTATTCTTTATTTTTGACTTATTTACCCTATTTTACTTTTATTTCTTCTCACAACCAGAAATATGTATTTTTAATATTTTTAATACTTTGTTAAAATGTTAAAGTATGTAATTCTTTACGTGTAATAATCAAATGTATCAACGGGAAAACGAACAGTCATTCCATGTTTTGCAATTCAGAATCCAGTCAGGAGTTTCAAACCCACGTGACCTTCAGTGTGTGAGCTTACCTGCTAGAGGTCGCGGTCTCTGATGCTCCTCCTGATCTCTTTCAGAACGTCTGTCGGTCTCCAGCGAACCTTCTGTCCCGTCACAGGCTCCAGTCGGCTCAGAGGCGACTCTACTCCGCTGAGCCCAAAGGTGAGATCACATGACACAAGATCACATGACACAAGATAACACCTGGAGATCACGTGATACAAGATAACACCTGGAGGAGATCACATGACACAAGATCACATGACACAAGATCACATGATACAAGATCACATGATACAAGATAACACCTGGAGGAGATCACATGATACAAGATAACACCTGGAGATCACATGATACAAGATAACACCTGGAGGTCACATGATACAAGATAACACCTGGAGGAGATCACATGATACAAGATAACACCTGGAGGAGATCACATAATGCAAGATAACACCTGGAGATCACATGATACAAGATCACATGATACAAGATCACATGATACAAGATAACACCTGGAGGCGATCACATGATACAAGATAACACCTGGAGATCACATGATACAAGATAACACCTGGAGCAGATCACATGATACAAGATAACACCTGGAGGAGATCACATGATACAAGATAACACCTGGAGGCGATCACATGATACAAGATAACACCTGGAGATCACATGATACAAGATCACATGGGGTTGATACAATAACACCTGGAGGATCACATATCAAGATTGGTCACATGATACAAGATAACACCTGGAGGATCACATGATACAAGATAACACCTGGAGATCATGATACAAGATAACTGGAGAGATCACATGATACAAGATAACACCTGGAGATCATGATACAAGATAACACCTGGAGATCACATGATACAAGATCACATGATACAAGATAACACCTGGAGCAGATCACATGATACAAGATAACACCTGGAGGAGATCACATGGTACAAGATAACACCTGGAGATCACATGATACAAGATAACACCTGGAGATCACATGGTACAAGATAACACCTGGAGATCACATGATACAAGATAACACCTGGAGATCACATGGTACAAGCTGAACGGCTGCAGGTTTCTGTGTAACTCTATTATTATTATTATTATTATTTATTATTATATAAACATGTGATATTGGAATAGAAACGCTGGTTCGTCTGACAGAATTATGGCCTGTGAGTTTCAGATGGAAAAGGAGGCGCAGGAGGAGGAAGATCCTCAGGAGGAGGGAAGCGAGGAGGGAAGGACTGGTGGAGCCGAGTGCAAAAGGTTTGTGGCGTCGCATTCAAATCATCGTTCATGAATCCAGCGTGAACTCTAACATTCAAACTCTCGTTCAAAGATTTGTTTTGGAGACAAAATGTATGAAAGGTTTCTACTTTTTTGTTGCTTTTTAAACTAAAATTAGAAATAAAAAGCGGACGTTCATTGAAGAAACACGTTCCTCGGCAACGGTCAAAGTAAAGGGGAAAGAAAAGAATCGTGAATATAAAATATAAATTTACGGTAAAATATCGTAGAAGATTTCTCTTTTAAATGACAGACTCATCGTTGCTGTAACGTTCAGCGGATAAGAGGGAAGAAATAATAGAACGGCAACGATTGGTCAGTTGATCAATTAGTCAATTTAAAAGAAAAATAAACTATTTTTTTTATAATCAATTAGTTGTTGAAGTCATTGTTCAAGTTTCCAGTTTGATTATTTTTCATTCGCAGGAAATTCTCTGATTTGTAGGAAAAATAAAAAATTCACAGATCAAACAATCAATCGGTTAATTGATTAATTGAATAGCGGATTAATCGACGGTGAATAAAATATTCGTTTGTTGCAGCCCTGGGCGACATGGAGAGCCCCGCCTCCTTTTCCAGAAGGAGCGCTCTCATTGGCTGTTCAGGGCGAATATTCAGAAGTTGCGAAACACTCCCAAAAAATACAAAAAAAAATCCTCCTCCCGTCTCCAGGGCGACGTCCCCTGGGACGAGAAGGACTTCCGGTACCTGGCGATCACGGCGGCCGGCATCAGCTCGGCGGTCCTGTACTTCTACTTCAGAGACAACGGCCGCGAGATCAGCTGGAAGGACTTCGTCCACCGCTTCGTGAGCCGGGGAATGGTGAGACATACTGGGGGGGCCACATACTGGGGGGGCCTTATACTGGAGCCCGGGCTTTATACTGGGGGGGCCTTATACTGGAGCCCGGGCTTCATACTGGGGGGCCTCATACTGGGGGGACCTTATACTGGGGCCCAGGCTTTATACTCGGGGGGCCTCATACTGGGGGGACCTTATACTGGGGCCCAGGCTTTATACTGGGGGGGCCTTATGGGGAGGCCTTATACTGGGGGGGCCTTATACTGGGAGGGCCTTATACTACTGGGGCCTTTTACTTTATACTGGGGGGGCCTTAAACTGGGGTCCGGGCCTTAAACTGGCGCCTTTTTATACTGGTGCTTTATTATACTGGGGCTTTATACTTTATACTGGGATATTTATACTGAGCGCCTGATTCAGAGTCCAGATCAATCCTGAACATGATAGATTGGTAAAGAAACTATTTTTTGTGTGTGTGTGTGTGTGTGTGTGTGTGTGTGTGTGTGTGTGTGTGTGTGTGTGTGTGTGTGTGTGTGTGTGTGTGTGTGTGTGTGTGTGTGTGTGCAGGTGGAGCGGTTGGAGGTCGTCAACAAACAGTACGTCCGAGTCATTCTGGTCCCGGGAGCCGACGCTGACGCGGTGAGAGCAAACTGACGGAGATGAACACTGAAGCAGAATTAAAACTCAGATTTTAACACATTTTGTTGAAGCCAAATTATTCTTTTTTTTTTTATGAAATTTCGTATATTTGTGTTAAACATTCTGTATATAATGTTGAAAATAGAACAAACAAATGCTCGTCTGTCGTCATACTGAAGATATTTATCTGCTCTTCATGTATTGAACTGTGATTTAAAAAAAGACACTTAACGATCTGGATCTTTCTGCAATTAGTAATTATTTTGGCCTGTATATTATTTACCAACTCCTCCCAAAAAAAGAAAACTACGGAATCCCCCTAAAATCCTCCTTTTCTTTTTTTTTTTTTTTAACCAGGAAAGGATTTTTCTATGTTCACTTTTTCGTTTCATCTGTGAAAACAGGTTTTAAAAAAAAAAAACATTTTAATCAGGATCATTTAAAAAGAATTTAAGATTTTAGACACGAGGTAGTGGCACACTTCAGCCTCTTGTGGTTGAAATCAGTATTACAACAACAAACACTGAGTGATCCTAATTAAGAAACCTGTCCTTCAGTCATCAACATGTCTCTCACTGGCCTCTCGGGGCTTCCGTAGCTTGCCTCTCGGGGCTTCCGTAGCTTGCCTCTCGGGGCTTCCGTAGCTTGCCTCTCGGGGCTTCCGTAGCTTGCCTCTCGGGGCTTCCGTAGCTTGCCTCTCGGGGCTATAACTCACAGGAGATGTCTCTGACCCGTCGTTTCTCCTGCAGAGCTACGTCTGGTTCAACATCGGCAGCGTGGACACCTTCGAGAGGAACCTGGAGGTGGCGCACATGGAGCTCGGCTTGGAGCCGTCGCGCCGCCCCGCCGTCGTCTACAGCACCGAGAGCGACGGGTGGGTTGCCGCGGAGACGGAAGAACCTCGACGTTACGTAACCTCACCTTTCTGACCTCTATCTTCTGTTTGCCCCCCCCCCCCCGCCCATCTCCCCCACAGCTCTTTTCTGATGAGCATGATCCCCACCTTGCTGCTGATTGGCTTCCTGCTCTTCACCCTGCGGCGGGGGCCAATGGGAGGGGGCCCTGGCGGCGGGAGGGGCGGGCCCTTCAGCATGAGCGAGTCCACGGCCAAGATGATGAAGGACAACATCGACGTGAAGTTCAAGGACGTGGCCGGCTGCGAGGAGGCCAAGCTGGAGATCCTGGAGTTCGTCAACTTCCTGAAGAACCCACAGCAGTACCAGGACCTCGGGGCCAAGATCCCCAAGGTACACACACAGAGGCACACACTCACACACTCACACACTCACACACTCACACACATACACACTCACACACTCACACACATACACACTCACACACATACACATACACACATACACTCACACATGAGCAGTTTATTTTAGTTTGGGTGCGTTCAATGCCTCGTGGTGTTGGTTCAATGCCTCGTGGTGTTGGTTCAATGCCTCGTGGTGTTGGTTCAATGCCTCGTTGGGTGTTGGTTCAATGCCTCGTGGTGTTGGTTCAATGCCTCGTGGTGTTGGTTCAATGCCTCGTGGTGTTGGTTCAATGCCTCGTGGTGTTGGTTCAATGCCTCGTTGGGTGTTGGTTCAATGCCTCGTTGGGTGTTGGTTCAATGCCTCGTGGTGTTGGTTCAATGCCTCGTTGGGTGTTGGTTCAATGCCTCGTTGGGTGTTGGTTCAATGCCTCGTTGGGTGTTGGTTCAATGCCTCGTTGTGTTGGTCCTCAGGGCGCCGTGCTGTCCGGGCCCCCCGGGACGGGGAAGACTCTTCTGGCCAAAGCCACGGCCGGAGAGGCCAACGTCCCCTTCATCACCGTCAACGGCTCCGAGTTCCTGGAGATGTTCGTGGGCGTCGGCCCTGCCAGGGTAAGCAAAGAACTAATTTACATACTCATTTACATATATGTAATTTATTAAAATGTCCTGCTCTGATGTCACCATTTCAATACAAGTAAATTGTATTTTCAAGGTACAGGCCTTTAAAATACTCCTGAATCTGAAACATTAGAGGGTCAATGTGTTAATATTTTACCCTCTGAATAAAATATATATATATATATATATATATATATATATATATATATATATATATTTATTTATTTATTTATATATATATATATATATATATATATTTATATATATATATATATATATATTTTATTTATTTTATATATATATATATATATATATATATATATATATATATTTATTTAAATAATTCCACTCGGCCGTCTGTGAAAGAGTTAATGATTATTTTCATACAGTCATAAACTAATGGGATCCATGTTGATAAATATACGGTGACAACCATTTAATATTTTATACGTATTTATTTAGAATAAGAAATAAAAAGAACATTAAATACAACAAACTCTGCTTCTCAATAAAGAGAAGCCTCATGAATACAAACGCACTCGTGAACTGTGCGTCGGCCATCTTTTGTTGATCGGGGTTTCCCCCCCCACAGGTCAGGGACATGTTCGCCATGGCGAGGAAGAACGCGCCCTGCATCCTCTTCATCGACGAGATCGACGCCGTGGGCAGGAAGCGGGGCGGAGGGAACTTCGGGGGTCAGAGCGAGCAGGAGAACACCCTGAACCAGCTGCTGGTGGAGATGGACGGTGGGCTCCGCCTCCTGCTGCACCTTCTACAGGACGCCTTCGTCTGTTCAACTCTTAACCGTTGTCTTTATTCTCCTCAGGGTTCAACACGGCGACCAACGTGGTGGTCTTGGCCGGAACCAACAGACCCGACATCCTGGACCCGGCGCTGATGAGACCGGGTCGCTTCGACAGACAGATCTACATCGGTAGAGCTCAGCGCTGTTAATGATTCATTATCCTTTAATCCAGGGATTAGTTTCTTGATTCCACGGTTCTTTTCTTGGAGTTTCTCTCAGCCGACCAGTGAACCCAAAGATATTCACTTCTCTGTAATTTAGGGGAAAGAAAAGGAGCAGTTCTCCCAGTTGAGACACTGGAAGCTTGAAAATGACTCAAATGATTAAACCCATTATCAAAAACAAAAACAAAAAATAATTATTTATTTATTTTGTTTTTACTAAAAATAGTTTTATATTTTTTTTTATAAGAAAAATAAATATATATATTTATTTGTATTTCTTTTATAAGAAAAATAAATATTCATTCAAAGAACGTCATTCTGTGTTTTCAATAATAATAAACTGTTTATCCTGATAAAAAGATTTTTACACACCAGTATATGTGAAAAAACTAAATTATAATTAAAAAAAAACTAAATAGAAAATCTAAATATAATCAAAATACATAATGTCTGTAATAAAAAGAATGTTGGACTCAAAAAGATTTATGATAAAGTTTAATATTAAAAAGGACTTTAGTTTTTTTTCATCCGGCTAAATGAAATGTTTCATATGTGAACATTGTTTTTATCTTCATAGACAAAGAACAGCCAATACAAAGTACAAAATTAAGACATAATAAAATATCAGATCACACCTGGAAACACAATCCTCCCTATATTCTCATTTTACCACCGACTTTAATCCCAGTGTTAAGCCTCTTCTCTCCCGCCTCCTCTTCCAGGTCCTCCGGACATCAAAGGCCGAGCGTCCATCTTTAAAGTCCACCTGCGGCCGATCAAGCTGGACCCCAGCATGGACAAAGACGGCCTCGCCAGGAAGATGGCCGCCGCCACGCCGGGGTTCACCGGTACGTCACGGTGTTCACGAGACGAGGAGAGGACTTTAGAGTGGTCACCATGTGACCTGAATACTCTGAGAGAAAAACACTTTAAAATCAAACGTTTAAAAACACAGCAGATCAGATTTTGTCCAGTTTGTGTGAAACCACGGTCCTTTTAGAAAGTCTTAAAATTATATATTCATGATATTTTCTGGTTTTAAAATGTCTTAAAGTCTTTAAATGAGATTTTCATTTTGCGTTACTATTGGTATTTGCTTGTTTTATTATTATTTTTTGAATTTATTTATTTTGCTAATTTTTTTTATTTGATCATGATTCTTTTCAAATAAATATTTTTAGCTTTTTTTAATATATTTAATTAAATATATATATATAATATATATTTTTTTTAATTTCTATTATATATAAAAATAAATAAATATATATATATATTTTTTTATTTCTATTATATATAAAAATATATATATATATATATATATATATATATATATATATATATATATATATATATATATATATTTATATATTTATTTATTTATTTAATTAATATATAAAATAATAATTCCTGTGTTCCTCCTCAGGCGCCGACATCGCTAACGTCTGTAACGAGGCAGCTCTCATCGCGGCCCGACATCTCAACAAATCCGTCACCGGGAAACACTTCGAGCAGGCGATCGACCGCGTCATCGGAGGTGAGCGAGGCGTCGCGGTGCTCCCCTTGTTACCTGTAAACAACGCTCACGTTTACCTGTAAACAACGCTCACGTTTGTTTGTGTGCAGGTCTGGAGAAGAAGACTCAGGTTCTGCAGCCCACAGAGAAGAAGACCGTCGCGTACCACGAGGCGGGGCACGCCGTCGTGGGCTGGTTCCTGGAGTACGCCGACCCGCTGCTGAAGGTATTATAATAATAATAATAATAATAATAATAATAATAATAATAATAATAATAATAATAATAATAATTTCTTTGTTAGCAGAAAAAACATTGTCTTTTTATTAAATATTGTCTCAATATTAAAGATTTCATCCATTTAAAATACAGCAGTATTTTTTACTCAACTTTTAACTAAAACTGTAAAGAAATCCTGAATAAATAATTAATTTAATAAGTCCGAAAAAATTAAGCAAAAAGAATATGTATTTAAAAATAATTGTAGTAATAGCTAAATAAATATAAAATAAATAAATAATAATAATAATAACAATAACACAAGTAAATACCAATACAAACTATTATAAAATAATAGTAACGCAACTAATTAAACTATTTATTACCAAAATAATAAAAATTCAAATACATAATGTATATAATAAAAACAATGTTGGACTCAAAACATTTTTATAACAAATTGTAATAATAAAATGCAAATAAACAATGAATAAAACATTACACCAATAAAACCAACAGGAAAAATGATATTAATTTAATGTAACGGAGTTGGATCCCTCCAAAATAAAAGCAGAATGAAAAAGATTTGTCTTTTTATATTTTGTCAAAATAAATTATAAATTGGTTACAATGTTTTTTCTTTTTAAGTGAAAGTTGTTTTTATTGTTACTTAAACAATAAACAGTTGAGTAATGTCAACAAGTTAGTTAATAAAAGATTCTGAGTTTATTAGAGAAATCAGCGAATTAATCTCTTCTCTCTCTCTCTCTCTCTCTCTCTCTCTCTCTCTCTCTCTCTCTCTCTCTCTCTCTCTCTCTCTCTCTCTCTCTCTCTCTCTCTCTCTCTCTCTCTCTCTCTCTCCCCCAGGTGTCCATCATCCCCCGGGGGAAGGGCCTTGGCTACGCCCAGTACCTGCCCCGGGAGCAGTACCTGTACAGTAAGGAGCAGCTGTTTGACCGGATGTGCATGATGCTCGGAGGCCGCGTGGCCGAGCACATCTTCTTCAGCCGCATCACCACCGGGGCTCAGGACGACCTGAAGAAGGTCACGCAGTCCGCCTACGCCCAGGTACACACACACGGACACACACACGCGCACACACACGGACACACACACACACACACACACACACCAGCCTGATTATCAATCGACTCGCAGGTTAATTCAACATGAACAGATCTCAGGCCTCGTTGACCTTGTTGTCTCCTCCTCACCTCCTCTGGTCCTCACCTCCTCACCTCCTCTGGTCCTCACCTCCTCACCTCCTCTGGTCCTCACCTCCTCACCTCCTCTGGTCCTCACCTCCTCACCTCCTCTGGTCCTCCTCCCTTCCTGCTCCTCAGGTGGTGCAGTTCGGGATGAGTGATAAGGTGGGGCAGGTGTCCTTCGACCTGCCCCGGCAGGGTGAGATGGTCCTGGACAAACCGTACAGCGAGGCCACGGCCGAGCTCATCGACACGGAGGTTAGAGAGCTGGTGGACCGAGCCTACCAGAGGACGCTGGAGCTCATCGAGGACAAGAAGGAGCTGGTGGACCTGGTGAGACTATTTATTTATTTATTTATTTTATTTATTTATATATTAAATGTATTAAAATATATTATTTTGTATTTATTTATACATATTAAATTTATTTAAATATATTTTATTTGTTTATATGTATTACATTTATTTAAATATATTATTATTTTATTTATATATATTAAGTTTATATAAATATATTTTATATATATATTTCTTTAGCTAATATTTTTTACATTTGATCATAATTCTTTTTAAATTTTCTTTTGCTTATTTTTACTTATTTAATTATATAAAAACTAAAATGACTATTTATTTTTTAATATATCCCTTTTATTATTATAGCAAATAATTCCTGGTTAACTCATCTCTTTGAAGTCACTTGTTCATAAATGTTTAATTAGAGATGTCTAGACAATAACAGAATGTTTGAAGGACTTTTTTTATTTTTTTTATTTCATCCTCGATATTAAAAAAAAGTCAACTTTATGGCAGAAGAGTTTATATAAAACTAGAATCTACAGACTCTGAAAAGGTGGATGATCACTAATGAAAAGAAGCCGTTTGCCTCCACCACTCGTAGCTCTATATTAATGTGTTATACATGAAAAGCCTCTGAAGCTCCTCCCCCTCTGGTTCCTCCTCAGGTGGGGAAGCGCCTCCTGGACAAGGAGGTGCTGGACAAGGCGGACATGTTGGAGCTGCTGGGTCCGCGGCCCTTCGAGGAGAAGTCGACGTACGAGGAGTTCGTGGAGGGGACGGGGAGCTTCGAGGAGGACACCAGCCTCCCGGAGGGCCTCCGGGACTGGAACCAGGAGCGAGGAGCAGGAGGAGCAGGAGGAGACGAGGAGGAGGCGAGCCCCACTCAGGACAAACAGCAGGTCGCGTAGAGAGAAGGAAACAAACTCTTCACATCCAGGCTGCAAAAAAACAACAACAACAACAACAACAATGCTGACTCAGCAGTTTATGATCCGTTTACTTTCATCCTCAGTTTCAGGTTTGATGGATTCATTTAGTTTCAGGAGGAGAAACAAAGTCATTTAAAAGCAGAAATTATGAATTCCAGGACGTGAGTGAGGCCTCCGAGGCTCCGTTTCTACTCCCAACGCAGAACCGACTTCCTTTTGTTCGTCGGACAGGAAGAGGCTTTTAAATATTCTTGAACTGAGTGTAAACGATGCACATTTATCTCTTTTATTTATTATAAGAAAAGGGAGTTTTTTTTGCTCCGCGACTGATGACGAGGAGGAAAACATTTTACCGGTTTAAATATTTTCAGAATTGATGTGAAGTTATTTTATTTTCTTTCCTGCTTTTCTTTTTCTTTTTTAAATCTTTATATTTTATTTCCAAGACGTTTTTTTCTTTTATTGGCTGGAAACAGACGTTTTATGTGAATAAAAAGCTCAGCGACTGTCAGTTTCTTTTGTACAAACGACTCCATAACGAGAAGCTGCTACGTCACTAAACGCATAATTATTATTATTATTATAATAACAATAATAATAACAAATATTAATTAATATTATTAACAATAATAATAATATTAATAATAATAATAATATTTGAAAATGACAGTAAGTTAAAGGGAGCGATGTGGACATATGCTACAAATTTGGTGATGATAGGCCAAGTGATTTGGATGTTATGTGGATTGAAAACTAAGACACGCCCCTTAGAAGTTGATTGGTCCTTTTTGTTCTCAACACAATGAGATATCAACCAGCTTTTGATAACTTGTGATGACATTGAACCAATAATGAACCTCATAACATTTTGTGAGAATCGGAACCAGCGTTTAGGAGGATTTGGAAATAATGTGTTTTTCACAAAATTCAAAATGGTGGAAAATCTAAGTAGGCGGAGCTTAATGTTACCATATAATGTTTTTGTAGAGCAGACGGAACCGGACATGTGTGTCGAATTTAAAGTCAATTGGTGATTGGGGGCGAATGTTGTTGGCTTTCAAAATAAAAACAACTCCAGGGGGCGCTATAGAGACATTTCTTTCTACCCAAATACGAGACCCCTAAAATATCAAATTTTTCACTAGTCCTGATATGCATGTCAACTTTGGCAACTTTTCAGATATGATAAAGCCCCCAAAAGGGCAGTTAGATTGGTAGAAGAAGAACGAGAATAATAATAAACATGAGTTTCAATCGGGTCCTCTCGGACCGACTTCGTCCCTAATAAGGCCTTTAATTATATAACTGTGGTCATGGCTTATTTCAGACAAACCTTTAATAATATTGCTTAGATCTGAACCGCATGACAGAAGTGATCCATAACTTTCCTCTTGGTGTCACGTTGTCAAGGCGTCCAGCAGGGGGCGCCGTCCGATGTCTAAAAACCTGAATGAAGTCAGGAGACGCAGACCAACAGTAAACAATCTTTATATCAAAATCTGAAAGAATACAGTTTCAAATGTCAGAGCTGCTCGTTTGATAACAATAATCATAATAATCACCTTATTCTGAAGAGATGCAGGAAACGATTAGCAGTTAGCCAGGGGTTAGCAGTTAGCCAGGGGTTAGCAGTTAGCCAGGGGTTAGCAGTTAGCAAGGGGTTAGCAGTTAGCCGTTAGCCAGGGTTTAGCAGTTAGCCTGGGGTTAGCAGTTAGCCAGGGGTTAGCAGTTAGCTGTTAGCCAGGGGTTAGCAGTTAGCCGTTAGCAGTTAGCCAGGGGTTAGCCGTTAGCAGTTAGCCAGGGGTTAGCAGTTAGCCGTTAGCCAGGGTTTAGCAGTTAGCCAGGGGTTAGCAGTTAGCTGTTAGCCAGGGGTTAGCAGTTAGCTGTTAGCCAGGGTTTAGCAGTTAGCCGTTAGCTCATGAAAGGGCTAATTTGTGTAAATGTGGTTTATTAAGAAGCAGGTTCGTCTCCTGAGTCTCTTCAGCAGTGAAACAGTGAAAACAGTAATAATGAGAAGATGAAGAGGAACTAAACACCCTGATGAAACTACGGAGGCTCAAACACGTCCAGATTTATTCCACAGATCATAACGGGAAACACAAACCAACCCAGTGAGAATAGTTTTGGTGGATTTTACAGGTCAGAAGAAGTTTCAGTGAATAAAATACTGTTGGAACAACGTTCATAAGCAACTAAGAGCTCTAAAAATGTTACTTTTATTTTATTTATTTAGTCTCAGACTTCTTTTGATCCGATTCCCAAAAAAAATTCCTGATGATCCGTAGGTTTCCGTGTCATTTTCTTTCATTTCCAGGCAACAAACCTCGTGTGTTAGTTTTGTTGGGTCTGAATCTGGGTTTGAATCCAGGTTTATCTGCAGGTGAATCCGTTTGACCCTGAATGAATAACTGGTCCTTTTAACCTTCGGCCGCTGGGTTTTCTGTTGACCTTTGACCTTTGACCTCCCGACGAGCTGAACGTGGAAACCCTTCAGATTTCAGTCCTGGTTCATTCAGGATTTGAGCTTCAAGTCTTCAGAATCCTGTGAATAGTTTCCATCTGGTGTAAAACTGAAAATATATAAATATTTTAACCCTTTATTCACCGCAACAGATATTTATTTAAATTAAAATCTTACAGTTTGACACTTTTAAAGCTCAACTCTCATTTAAATTCTACTTTTTTTTATTTATTTTTATTTATTTTTAATTGTAAACCATTTGAATGTAAAACTCTACTTTGTGTACAATATCTCTGTATCAAAAAACTCTACGAAGACGCTCCGTTTTTCGGGCGTTACGGCAGCCGCCCGCTTTCTGTCCGTCGTTTGTACGTTTTTTAGCCCTTTTTCTCCTCCGTCTGAGCAGCGAGACAGAAAAACATCCTTTTGTCTCAACGTTTTTCTTTTTGAACCCTTCCCCCGCCGTCGACCTGCCTCGGAGCCTCCTGATTGGTCCTCTCTTTACGTCCAATGGCGGAGCAGCGAGGAGACGAGCAGCGAGGACGAGGAGACGCAGAGCGACAGGGAGATGGCCGACGCCCCCCCGCATTCCTTCGCGTCTTCCTGCGTGAGAAGTGACGACAATACAGATGAATACTTCTCGTTGTTTATCACACAGCAGTATTTTATTTACTAAGTAAACAAGCTGTTTGTGTTCTCGCTCCCTGAAGAACGTCTCTCTGCTGCGTGATGCTACTTCAGCCTTCTGCCCTCTCGGAAATAAAACTTTACTCTATTACGTCTAAGTTGTGTTGTTTCCTCGTTAGTTTGTGTCAGAAAACAAGTCATAAATAAAGTCATAAATAAAGTCATGGGAAAGTGTGTCATGAAATATGATTGAAAAACTCAGCATACTAGGTCATAGAATAGAATATATTTAATATGTTGAAAAAAGTAAATAAAAAAGTAATATTGTATATGTTGAAAAAAGTAAATAAAAAAGTAATATTGTATATGTTGAAAAAAGTAAATAAAAAAGTAATATTATATAATATGTTGAAAAAAGTAAATAAAAAAGTAATATTACAGTATGTTGAAAAAAGTAAATAAAACAGTAATATTGTATATGTTGAAAAAAGTAAATAAAAAAGTAATATTATATAATATGTTGAAAAAAGTAAATAAAAAAGTTATATTACAGTATGTTGAAAAAAGTAAATAAAAAAGTAATATTGTATATGTTGAAAAAAGTAAATAAAAAAAGTAATATTATATAATATGTTGAAAAAAGTAAATAAAAAAGTAATATTATAGTATGTTGAAAAAAGTAAATAAAAAAGTAATATTATAGTATGTTGAAAAAAGTAAATAAAAAAGTAATATAATATTTTGAAAAAAGTAAATGAAAAAGTAATATTATATAATATGTTGAAAAAAGTAAATAAAAAAGTAATATTATAGTATGTTGAAAAAAGTAAATAAAAAAGTAATATTATAGTATGTTGAAAAAAGTAAATAAAAAAGTAATATTATAGTATGTTGAAAAAAGTAAACAAAAAAGTAATATTATAGTATGTTGAAAAAAGTAAATAAAAAAGTAATATAATATTTTGAAAAAAGTAAATGAAAAAGTAATATTATATATGTTGAAAAAAGTAAATAAAAAAGTAATATTATATAATATGTTGAAAAAAGTAAATAAAAAAGTCATATTATAGTATGTTGAAAAAAGTAAATAAAAAAGTAATATAATATTTTGAAAAAAGTAAATGAAAAAGTAATATTATATAATATGTTGAAAAAAGTAAATAAAAAAGTAATATTATAGTATGTTGAAAAAAGTAAATAAAAAAGTAATATTATAGTATGTTGAAAAAAGTAAATAAAAAAGTAATATTATAGTATGTTGAAAAAAGTAAATAAAAAAGTAATATTATATAATATGTTGAAAAAAGTAAATAAAAAAGTCATATTATATATGTTGAAAACAGTATGTCATGGAATATGCTGGAGGGGACTCGGAGGCGCTCACCTTCGGGTGGTAGGCGTGGCACGACTCCGGACGCCGCCGCACCTTCTGGGACTTCATCCTGTTGCACTTCACCGTGGCGTTATGTTCACCGTCGTTAAGGGAAACAGGCTCGTCACCGGGGGCGACCGCCCAGCGTCCTGATGTAAACTCACAAGTTACATCACGAAGCATCTGATCACAGAATGAGTAAACAAGACGACAGAATCCAGCAGGGGGCGCTGTTGTCGTGGTTGCCGTCTGTTTGAGACCCCAATTAATTTCGGGGGTCTCGAATATCACAAGATAATAATAATAATTATACTGCGACTGTATCCGTCTTCATTACCTGCAGCTCTACTGTCCTAAAACAAATACATCTCACATTATGATGACTGCACGCTGACGAGGACCAGAGAGGCCGGCTACTGGACACAAAGTCTCTGAAGGATATATTTGATCTCTTTGGGCTCCAGCAGGATCGGTCCGTACTGACGGGAGCAGTCGCAGTCGGCCTGAGCGACGACCAACACCAGGTTACTGTCAGGGACCTGCTGCACCACGAACATCCTGCAACACAGACAAGGGGCAGCCCATCAACCAACCAACCAACCAACCAACCAACCAACCAACCAACCAACCAACCAACCAACCAACCCACCCACCAACCAACCAATTAGCCAACCAATTAACCAACCAACCAACCAACCAACTAGCCAACCAACCAACCAATCAACCAACCAGCCAACCAACCAACCAATCATCTAACTAAACAACCAACCAACCAACCAATCAACCAACCAACCAACCAACCAACCAGCCAATCAACCAACCAACCAACCATCTAACCAACCAACCAACCAATCAACCAATCAATCATCTAACCAACCAACCAACCAATCAACCAACCAGCCAACCAACCAACCAACCAACCAACCAACCAACCAACCAACCAACCAATCAACCAATCAACCATCTAACCAACCAACCAACCAACCAACCAACCATCTAACCAACCAACCAACCAACCAACCAATCAACCATCTAACCAACCAACCAACCAATCAACCATCTAACCAACCAAGCAACCAACCAACCATCTAACCAACCAACCAACCAACCAACCAACCAACCAACCATCCAGCCAACCAACCAATCAATCAACCATCTAACCAAC
>JACSYO010000414.1:0-43135 GCA_016806645.1 Ophiodon elongatus
GATGTTATAATCACTTTTCTGCCTTAAAGCTGCATTTCCACGTTGTCTGTTCTCAAAAGACCTTTGAGCTGGGAAGAGGCCAACATTGGATTTTGTTGAAAAATACACAGTTTACTTGATTTACCTCAATACATTATCCCAGTACAGCAGACTCTCAAGTTTCATGTTAATTTCATGAATACATGATGTTTTAATCACTTTTCTGCCTTAAAGCTGCATTTCCACGTTGTATGCTCTCAAAATACGTTTCGTCTGGCAAGATGCCAAAAGTGGAATATGTTGAAAAATACACAGTTTACTTGATTTACCTCAATACATTATCCCAGAACAGCAGACTCTGAAGTTTCATGTTAATTTTATGAATACATGATGTTCTCGTCACTTTTCTGACTTAAAGCTGCATTTCCACGTTGTATGCTCTCAAAAGACATATCTCCTGGGAAGAGGCCAACAGTGGATTTTGTTGAAAAATACACAGTTTACTTGATTTTCTTCAAAGAAATGTCCCTGAAAAGCAGACTTTTAAGTTTCATGTTAATTTCATGAATACATGATGTTTTAATCACTTTTCTGCCTTGAAGCTGCATTTCCACGTTGTATGCTCTTAAAATACGTTTCGTCTGGCAAGAGGCCAAAAGTGGAATATGTTCAAAAATACACAGTTTACTTGATTTACCTCAATACGTTGTCCCAGTAAAGCAGACTCTCAAGTTTCATGTTAATTTCATGAATACATGATGTTCTCATCACATTTCTGCATTAAATCATAATTTTCAGTATTTATGGTCTGGAAAGACTTTTCGGCTTCGAAGAGAACAACAGTGGATTTTGTTGAAAAATACACAGTTTAATTGATTTTCCTCAAAAAAATGTCCCTGAACAGCAGACTTTTAAGTTTCATGTTAATTTCATGAATACATGATGTTTTAATCACTTTTCTACCTTAAAGCTGCATTTCCACATTATATGCTCTTAAAATACGTTTCGTCTCGCAAGAGGCCAAAAGTGGAATATGTTGAAAAATACACAGTTTACTTGATTTACCTCAATACATTATCCCAGTACAGCAGACTCTCAAGTTTCATGTTTATTTCATGAATACATGATGTTCTCATCACTTTTCATTCTTTATGCTGCATTTTCAGTATTTATAGTCTGGATAGACGTTTCGGCTTCGAAGAGGACAACAGTGGATTTTGTTGAAAAATACACAGTTTAATTGATTTTCCTCAAAAGAAATGTCCCTGAAAAGCAGACTTTCAAGTTTCATGTTAATTTCATGAATATATGATGTTTCAATCACTTTTCTGCCTTAAAGCTGCATTTCCAAATTATATGCTCTTAAAATACGTTTCGTCTGGCAAGAGGCCAAAAGTGGAATATGTTGAAAAATACACAGTTTACTTGATTTACCTCAATACGTTGTCCCAGTGCAGCAGACTCTCAAGTTTCATGTTAATTTCATGAATACATGATGTTGTCATAATTTATCTGCCTTAAAGCTGCATTTCCACGTTGTATGCTCTCAAAATACGTTTCATCAGGCAAGAGGCCAAAAGTGGAATATGTTGAAAAATACACAGAAAAAATATACAGTTTACTTGATTTACCTCAATTCATTGTCCCAGAACAGCAAACTTTAAAGTATCATGTTAATTTCATGAAAACATGGTGTTCTCATCACTTTTCTGCCTTAAAGCTGCATTTTCAATATTAATGGTCTGAAAAGATGTTTCAGGCTGGGAAGATGACAAAACTGGAATTTGTTGAAAAATACACAGTTTACTTGATTTACCTCAATACATTATCCCAGAACAGCAGACTTTTAAGTTTCATGTTAATTTCATGAATACATGATGTTTTAATCACTTTTCTGCCTTAAAGCTGCATTTCCACATTATATGCTCTTAAAATACGTTTCGTCTGGCAAGAGGCCAAAAGTGGAATATGTTGAAAAATACACAGTTTACTTGATTTACCTCAATACATTATCCCAGTACAGCAGACTCTCAAGTTTCATGTTAATTTCATGAATACATGATGTTCTCGTCACTTTTCTGACTTAAATCTGCATTTCCACGTTGCCTGTTCTCAAAAGACCTTTGAGCTGGGAAGAGGCCAACATTGGAATTTGTTGAAAAATACACAGTTTACTTGATTTACCTCAATACATTGTCCCAGAACAGCACACTCTCAAGTTTCATGTTTATTTCATGAATACATGATGTTCTCATCACTTTTCAGCCTTAATGCTGCATTTTCAGTATTTATAGTCTGGAAAGACTTTTCGGCTTCGAAGAAGCCAACAGTGGATTTTGTTGAAAAATACACAGTTTAATTGATTTACCTCAAAAAAATGTCCCAGAACAGCAGACTCTCAAGTTTCATGTTAATTTCATGAATACATGATGTTCTCATAATTTTCTGACTGAAAGCTGCATATCCACGTTTTATGATCTTAATAGACGTTTCGGCTGGCAAGAGGCCTAAAGTGGAATATGTTGAAAAATACACAGAGAAATACACAGTTTACTTGATTTACCTCAATTAATTGTCCCAGAACAGCAAACTTTAAAGTATCATGTTAATTTCATGAAAACATGGTGTTCTCATCACTTTTCTTCCTTAAAGCTGCATTTCCACGTTGTATGCTCTTAAAATACGTTTCGAATGGCAAGAGGCCAAAAGTGGAATATGTTGAAAAATACACAGTTTACTTGATTTACCTCAATATGTCCCAGTACAGCAGACTCTCAAGTTTCATGTTAATTTCATGAATACATGATGTTCTCAATTTTTCTACCGTAAAGTTGCATTTTCAATTTTTATTGTCACAAACGACGTTTCAGCCTGCGAACGGGACAAAAGTGGATTTTGTTGCAAAATAAACAATTTACTTGATATTCCTCTATAAAGTATCCCAGAACAGCAGACTTTCAAGTTTCATGTTGTGTCCATGAATACATTATGTTTCCATCACTTTTTCAGTTTTTATGGTCTCAAAAGATGTTTCAGCCTGCAAACAGGCCAAAAGTGGATTTTGTGGCAAAATACACAGTTTACTTGATATTCCTCTATAAAGTCTCCCAGAACAGCAAACTGTCCAGGTTCATTTTATATTCATGAATATGTGATGTTTCCATCACATTTTTGCCTCACAGCTATATTTTCAGTTTCTTTGCTCTAAAAAGACGTTTCAGCCTGAGATCAGGTCAAAAGTAGATTTTGTTGCAAAATACACAGTTTACTTGATAATCCTCTATAAAGTCTCCCAGATCAGCAGACTTTCAAGTTTCATGTTATGTACATGAATACGTGATGTTTCCATCACTTTTCTACCCTAAAAAATAATTTTCAGTTTTTATGGTCTAAAAAGACGTTTCAGCCTGCAAACAGGACAAAAGTGGTTTTTGTTGCAAAATACACAGTTTACTTGATATTCTTCTATAAAGTCTCCCAGAACAGCAGACGTTCAAGATTCTGGTTATGTTCATGAATATATGATGTTTCCATTATTTTTCTGCTTTACAACTGCATTTTCAGTTTTTATGGTCTCAAAAGACGTTTCAGCCTGCAAACAGGCAAAAAGTGGATTTTATTGCAAAATACACAATTTACTTGATAATCCTCTATAAAGTCTCCCAGAACAGCAGTCTTTCAAGATTCTTGTTATGTACATGAATATGTGATGTTTCCATCATTTTTCTGCTTTACAGCTGCATTTTCAGTTTTTATGGTCTAAAAAGACGTTTCAAACTGCGAACAGGACAAAAATGGATTTTGTTGCAAAATACACAGTTTACTTGATATTCCTCTATAAAGTCTCCCAGATCAGCAGACTTTCAAGTTTGAGTTATGTACATGAATATATGATGTTTCCATCACTTTCCTGCCTTAAAAATACATTTTCAGTTTTTATGGTCTAAAAAGACGTTTCAGCCTGAAAACAGGCAAAAAGTGGATTTTATTACAAAATACACAATTTACTTGATAATCCTCTATAAAGTCTCCCAGAACAGCAGACTTTCAAGATTCTTATTATGTACATGAATATGTGATGTTTCCATCATTTTTCTGCTTTACAGCTGCATTTTCAGTTTTTGTGGTCTCAAAAGACGTTTCAGCCTGCGAACATGACAGAAATGGATTTTTTTGCAAAATACACAGTTTACTTGATAATCCTCTATAAAGTCTCCCAGATAAGCAGAATTTCAAGTTTCATGTTATTTACATGAATATGTGATGTTTCCATCACTTTCCTGCCTTAGAAAATAATTTTCAGTTTTTATGGTCTAAAAAGACGTTTCAGCCTGAGAGCAGGTCAAAAGTGGATTTTGTTGCAAAATACACAGTTTACTTGATATTCCTCTATAAAGTCTCCCAGAACAGCAGTCTTTCAAGATTCTTGTTATGTATATGAATATGTGATGTTTCCATCACTTTTCTGCCTTAGAAAATCATTTTCAGTTTTTATGGTCTAAAAAGACGTTTCAGCCTGAGAGCAGGTCAAAAGTGGATTTTGTTGCAAAATACACAATTTACTTGATAATCCTCTATAAAGTCTCCCAGATCAGCAGACTTTCAAGTTTCATGTTATGTACATGAATATGTGATGTTTCCATCACTTTCCTGCCTTAGAAAATCATTTTTAGTTTTTATGGTCTAAAAAGACGTTTCAGCCTGAGAGCAGGTCAAAAGTGGATTTTGTTGCAAAATACACAGTTTACTTGATATTCCTCTATAAAGTCTCCCAGAACAGCAGACTTTCAAGATTCTTGTTCTGTCCATGAATATGTAATGTTTCCATCACTTTCCTGCCTTAAAAATTAATTTTCTGTTTTTATGGTCTAAAAAGACGTTTCAGCCTGAGAGCAGGTCAAAAGTGGATTTTGTTGCAAAATACACAGTTTACTTGATATTCCTCTATAAAGTCTTCCAGAACAGCAGTCTTTCGAGATTCTTGTTATGTACATGAATATGTGCTTCCATCACTTGCCTTACAAAATAATTTTCAGTTTTTGTGGTCTCAAAAGACGTTTCAGCCTGCGAACATGACAGAAATGGATTTTTTTGCAAAATACACAGTTTACTTGATAATCCTCTATAAAGTCTCCCAGATAAGCAGACTTTCAAGTTTCATGTTATGTACATGAATATGTGATGTTTCCATCATTTTTCTGCTTTACAGCTGCATTTTCAGTTTTTATGGTCTCAAAAGACGTTTCAGCCTGAGAGCAGGCCAAAAGTGGATTTTGTTGCAAAATACATAATTTACTTGTTACTCCTCTATAAATTCTCCCAGAACAGCAGACTTTCAAGATTCTTCTTATGTACATGAACATGTGATGTTTCCATCACTTTTCTGCCGTAGAAAATAATTTTCAGTTTTTATGGTCTAAAAAGACGTTTCAGCCTGCGAACAGGACAAAAATGGATTTTGTTGCAAAATACACAGTTTACTTGATATTCCTCTATAAATTCTCCCAGAACAGTAGACTTTCAAGATTCTTGTTATGTACATGAATATGTGATGTTGCCATCACTTTTCTGCCTTAGAAAATCATTTTCAGTTTTTATGGTCTAAAAAGACGTTTCAAACTGCGAACAGGACAAAAATGGATTTTGTTGTAAAATACACAGTTTACTTGATATTCCTCTATAAAGTCTCCCAGATCAGCAGACTTTCAAGTTTCATGTTATGTACATGAATATGTGATGTTTCCATCACTTTCCTGCCTTAGAAAATAATTTTCAGTTTTTATGGTCTAAAAAGACGTTTCAGCCTGAGAGCAGGTCAAAAGTGGATTTTGTTGCAAAATACACAGTTTACTTGATATTCCTCTATAAAGTCTCCCAGAACAGCAGACTTTCAAGATTCTTGTTCTGTCCATGAATATATGATGTTTCCATCACTTTCCAGACTAAAAAAATAATTTTCAGTTTTTATGGTCTAAAAAGACGTTTCAGCCTGAGAGCAAGTCAAAAGTGGATTTTGTTGCAAAATACACAGTTTACTTGATATTCCTCTATAAAGTCTTCCAGAACAGCAGTCTTTCAAGACTCTTGTTATGTACATGAATATGTGATGTTTCCATTATTTTTCTGCTTTACAGCTGCATTTTCAGTTTTTATGGACTCAAAAGACGTTTCAGCCTGCATATGTGGATTTTGTTGCAAAATACATAGTTTACTTGTTAGTCCCAGAACAGCACACTCTCAAGTTTAATGTTTATTTTATGAATACATGATGTTCTCATCACTTTTCAGCCTTAATGCTGCATTTTCAGTATTTATAGTCTGGAAAGACGTTTCGGCTTCGAAGAGGCCAACAGTGGATTTTGTTGAAAAATACACAGTTTAATTGATTTTCCTCAAAAAAAATGTCCCTGAACAGCAGACCTTTAAGTTTCATGTTAATTTCATGAATACATGATGTTTTAATCACTTTTCTGCCTTAAAGCTGCATTTCCACATTATATGCTCTTAAAATACTTTTCGTTTGGCAAGAGGCCAAAAGTGGAATATGTTGAAAAATACACAGTTTACTTGATTTACCTCAATACATTGTCCCAGAACAGCACACTCTAAAGTTTCATTTTTATTTCATGAATACATGATGTTCTCGTCACTTTTCTGACTTAAAGCTGCATTTCCACGTTGTATGCTCTCAAAATACGTTTCGTCAGGCAAGAGGCCAAAAGTGGAATATGTTGAAAAATACACAGTTTACTTGATTTACCTCAATACATTGTCCCAGAACAGCAGACTCTCAAGTTTCATGTTAATTTCATGAATACATGATGTTTTAATCACTTTTCTGCCTTAAAGATGCATTTCCACGTTGTATGCTCTCAAAAGACGTATCGGCTGGCAAGAGGCCAAAATTGGAATATGTTGAAAAATACACAGTTTACTTGATTTACCTCAATACATTATCCCAGTACATCAGACTCTCAAGTTTCATGTTAATTTCATGAATACATGATGTTCTCGTCACTTTTCTGACTTAAAGCTGCATTTCCACGTTGTATGCTCTCAAAATACGTTTCGTCTGGCAAGAGGCCAAAAGTGGAATATGTTGAAAAATACACAGTTTACTTGATTTACCTCAATACATTGTCCCAGAACAGCACACTCTCAAGTTTCATGTTTATTTCATGAATACATGATGTTCTCATCACTTTTCAGCCTTAATGCTTATTTTCAGTATTTATAGTCTGGAAAGACTGCTTCGAAGAGGCCAACAGTGGATTTTGTTGAAAAATACACAGTTTAATTGATTTTCCTCAAAAAATGTCACTGAACAGCAGACTTTTAAGTTTCATGTTAATTTCATGAAACATGATGTTTTAATCACTTTTCTGCCTTAAAGCTTCATTTCCAATTAATGCTCTTAAAATACGTTTCGTCTGGCAAGAGGCCAAAAGTGGAATATGTTGAAAAATACACAGTTTACTTGATTTACCTCAATACATTATCCCAGTACAGCAGACTCTCAAGTTTCATGTTAATTTCATGAATACATGATGTTCTCGTCACTTTTCTGACTTAAAGCTGCATTTCCACGTTATATGCTCTCAAAATACGTTTCGTCAGGCAAGAGGCCAAAAGTGGAATATGTTGAAAAATACACAGTTTACTTGATTTACCTCAATACATTATCCCAGAACAGCAGACTCTCAAGTTTCATGTTAATTTCATGAATACATGATGTTTTAATCACTTTTCTGCCTTAAAGATGCATTTCCACGTTGTATGCTCTCAAAAGACGTATCTCCTGGGAAGAGGCCAACAGTGGATTTTGTTGAAAAATACACAGTTTACTTGATTTTCTTCAAGAAAATGTCCCAGAACAGCAGACTTTTAAGTTTCATGTTAATTTCATGAATACATGATGTTTTAATCACTTTTCTGCCTTAAAGCTGCATTTCCACGATGTATGCTCTCAAAATACGTTTCGTCAGGCAAGAGGCCAAAAGTGGAATATGTTGAAAAATACACAGTTTACTTGATTTACCTCAATACATTGTCCCAGAACAGCACACTCTCAAGTTTCATGTTAATTTCATGAATACATTGTGTTCTAATCACTTTTCTGCCTAAATGCTAAATCTTGAGTATTTATGGTCTGGAAAGACGTTTCGTCTTCGAAGAGGCCAACAGTGGATTTTGTTGAAAAATACACAGTTTACTTGATTTACCTCAATACATTAACCCAGAACAGCAGACTCTCAAGTTTCATGTTAATTTCATGAATACATGATGTTCTCATAATTTTCTGACTTAAAGCTGCATATATACACGTTTTATGATCTTAATAGATTTTTCGGCTGGCAAGAGGCCAAAAGTGGAATATGTTTAAAAATACACAGTTTACTTGATTTACCTCAATACATTGTCCCAGAACAGCAGACTCTCAAGTTTCATGTTAATTTCATGAATACATTAGGTTCTCATCACTTTTCTGCCTGAATGCTAAATCTTGAGTATTTATGGTCTGGAAAGACTTTTCGGCTTCGAAGAGGCCAACAGTGAATTTTATTGAAAAATACACAGTTTACTTGATTTTCCTCAGAAAAATGTCCCTGAACAGCAGACTTTTAAGTTTCATGTTAATTTCATGAAAACATGGTGTTCTCATCACTTTTCTGCCTTAAAGCTGCATTTTCAATAGTAATGGTCTGAAAAGATGTTTCAGGCTGGGAAGATGCCAAAACTGGAATTTGTTGAAAAATACACAGGTTACTTGACTTTCCTCAAAAAAATGTCCCAGTACAGCAGACTCTCAAGTTTCATGTTAATTTCATGAATACATGATGTTCTCGTCACTTTTCTGACTTAAAGCTGCATTTCCACGTTGTATGCTCTCAAAATACGTTTCGTCTGGCAAGATGCCAAAAGTGGAATATGTTGAAAAATACACAGTTTAATTGATTTACCTCAATACATTATCCCAGAACAATAGACTCTCAAGTTTCATGTTAACTTCATGAATACATGATGTTTTAATCACTTTTCTGCCTTAAAGCTGCATTTCCACATTATATGCTCTCAAAATACGTTTCGTCTGGCAAGATGCCAAAAGTGGAATATGTTGAAAAATACACAGTTTTCTTGATTTACCTCAATACATTATCCCAGAATAGCAGACTCTCAAGTTTCATGTTAATTTTATGAATGTATGATGTTCTCGTCACTTTTCTGACTTAAAGCTGCATTTCCACGTTGTATGCTCTCAAAATACGTATCTCCTGGGAAGAGGCCAACAGTGGAATATGTTGAAAAATACACAGTTTACTTGATTTACCTCAATACATTATCCCAGAACAGCAGACTCTCAAGTTTCATGTTAATTTCAAGAATACATGATGTTTTAATCACTTTTCTGCCTTAAAGATGCATTTCCACGTTGTATGCTCTCAAAAGACGTATCGGCTGGCAAGAGGCAAAAATTGGAATATGTTGAAAAATACACAGTTTACTTGATTTACCTCAATACATTGTCCCAGAACAGCACACTCTCAAGTTTCATGTTTATTTCATGAATACATGATGTTCTCATCACTTTTCAGCCTTAATGCTGCATTTTCAGTATTTATAGTCTGGAAAGACGCGGCTTCGAAGACAACAGTGGATTTTCTTGAAAAATACACAGTTTAATTGATTTTCTCAAAAAAATACTGAACAGCAGACTTTAAGTTTCATGTTAATTTCATGAATACATGATGTTTTAATCACTTTTCTGCCTTAAAGATGCATTTCCACATTATATGCTCTTAAAATACGTTTCGTCTGGCAAGAGGCCAAAAGTGGAATATGTTGAAAAATACACAGTTTACTTGATTTACCTCAATACATTATCCCAGTACAGCAGACTCTCAAGTTTCATGTTAATTTCATGAATACATGATGTTCCGTCACTTTTCTGACTTAAAGCTGCATTTCCACGTTGTATGCTCTCAAAATACGTTTCGTCAGGCAAGAGGCCAAAAGTGGAATATGTTGAAAAATACACAGTTTACTTGATTTACCTCAATACATTATCCCAGAACAGCAGACTCTCAAGTTTCATGTTAATTTCATGAATACATGATGTTTTAATCACTTTTCTGCCTTAAAGATGCATTTCCACGTTGTATGCTCTCAAAAGACGTATCGGCTGGCAAGAGGCCAAAATTGGAATATGTTGAAAAATACACAGTTTACTTGATTTACCTCAATACATTATCCCAGTACAGCAGACTCTCAAGTTTCATGTTAATTTCATGAATACATGATGTTCTCGTCACTTTTCTGACTTAAAGCTGCATTTCCACGTTGTATGCTCTCAAAATACGTTTCGTCAGGCAAGAGGCCAAAAGTGGAATATGTTGAAAAATACACAGTTTACTTGATTTACCTCAATACATTATCCCAGTACAGCAGACTCTCAAGTTTCATGTTAATTTCATGAATACATGATGTTCTCGTCACTTTTCTGACTTAAAGCTGCATTTCCACGTTGTATGCTCTCAAAATACATTTCGTCAGGCAAGAGGCCAAAAGTGGAATATGTTGAAAAATACACAGTTTACTTGATTTTCCTCAATTATATTGAGACAGAACAGCAGACTCTCAAGTTTCATGTTAATTTCATGAATACATGATGTTCTCATCACTTTTCTGCCTTAATGCTAAATTTTGAGTATTTATGGTCTGGAAAGACGTTTCGGCTTCGAAGAGGCCAACAGTGGATTTTATTGAAAAATACACAGTTTACTTGATTTACCTCAATACATTATCCCAGAACAGCAGACTCTCAAGTTTCATGTTAATTTTATGAATAAATGATGTTCTCATAATTTTTCTGCATTAAAGCTGCATTTCCACGTTGTATGCTCTCAAAAGACGTATCTCCTGGGAAGAGGCCAACAGTGGATTTTGTTGAAAAATACACAGTTTACTTGATTTACCTCAATACATTATCCCAGAACAGCAGACTCTCAAGTTTCATGTTAATTTTATGAATAAATGATGTTCTCATAATTTTTCTGCATTAAAGCTGCATTTTCACGTTGTATGCTCTCAAAAGACGTATCTCCTGGGAAGAGGCCAACAGTGGATTTTGTTGAAAAATACACAGTTTACTTGATTTTTTTCAAGAAAATGTCCCTGAACAGCAGACTTTTAAGTTTCACGTTAATTTCATGAATAAATTATGTTTTAATCACTTTTCTACCTTAAAGCTGCATTTCCACGTTGTATGCTCTTAAAATACGTTTCGGCTGGCAAGAGGCCAAAAGTGGAATATGTTGAAAAATACACAGTTTACTTGATTTACCTCAATACGTTGTCCCAGTACAGCAGACTCTCAAGTTTCATGTTAATTTCATGAATACATGATGTTCTCATCACTTTTCTGACTTAAAGCTGCATTTCCACGTTGTATGCTCTCAAAATACGTTTCGTCAGGCAAGAGGCCAAAAGTGGAATATGTTGAAAAATACACAGTTTACTTCATTTACCTCAATACGTTGTCCCAGTACAGCAGACTCTCAAGTTTCATGTTAATTTCATGAATACATGATGTTCCCATCACATTTCTGCATTAAATCATAATTTTCAGTTTTATGGTCTGGAAAGACTTTTCGGCTTCGAAGAGGCCAACAGTGGATTTTGTTAAAAAATACACAGTTTAATTGATTTTCCTCAAAAAAATGTCCCAGAACAGCAGACTCTCAAGTTTCATGTTAATTTCATGAATACATGATGTTTTCATAATTTTCTGACTGAAAGCTGCATATCCACGTTTTATGATCTTAATAGACGTTTCGGCTGGCAAGAGGACTAAAGTGGAATATGTTCAAAAATACACAGTTTACTTGATTTACCTCAATACGTTGTCCCAGTACAGCAGACTCTCAAGTTTCATGTTAATTTCATGAATATATGATGTTCTCATCACATTTCTGCATTAAATCATAATTTTCAGTATTTATGGTCTGGAAAGACTTTTCGGCTTCGAAGAGAACAACAGTGGATTTTGTTGAAAAATACACAGTTTACTTGATTTTCTTCAAAGAAATGTCCCTGAACAGCAGACTTTTAAGTTTCATGTTAATTTCATGAATACATGATGTTTTAATCACTTTTCTGCCTTGAAGCTGCATTTCCACGTTGTATGCTCTTAAAATACGTTTCGGCTGGCAAGAGGCCAAAAGTGGAATATGTTGAAAAATACACAGTTTACTTGATTTACATTGTCCCAGAACAGCACACTCTCAAGTTTCATGTTTATTTCATGAATACATGATGTTCTCATCACTTTTCAGCCTGAATGCTGCATTTTCAGTATTTATAGTCTGGAAAGACTTTTCGGCTTCGAAGAGAACAACAGTGGATTTTGTTGAAAAATACACAGTTTAATTGATTTTCCTCAAAAAAAATGTCCCTGAACAGCAGACTTTTAAGTTTCATGTTAATTTCATGAATACATGATGTTTTAATCACTTTTCTGCCTTAAAGATGCATTTCCACGTTGTATGCTCTCAAAAGACGTACAGGCTGGCAAGAGGCCAAAATTGGAATATGTTCAAAAATACACAGTTTACTTGATTTACCTCAATACGTTGTCCCAGTACAGCAGACTCTCAAGTTTCATGTTAATTTCATGAATACATGATGTTCTCATCACATTTCTGCATTAAATCATAATTTTCAGTATTTATGGTCTGGAAAGACTTTTCGGCTTCGAAGAGGCCAACAGTGGATTTTGTTAAAAATTACACAGTTTAATTGATTTTCCTCAAAGGAATGTCCCTGAAAAGCAGACTTTTAAGTTTCATGTTAATTTCATGAATACATGATGTTTTAATCACTTTTCTGCCTTAAAGATGCATTTCCACGTTGTATGCTCTCAAAAGACGTACAGGCTGGCAAGAGGCCAAAATTGGAATATGTTGAAAAATACACAGTTTACTTGATTTACCTCAATACATTATCCCAGAACAGCAGACTCTCAAGTTTCATGTTAATTTTATGAATACATGATGTTCTCATAATTTTTCTGACTTAAAGCTGCATTTCCACGTTGCATGCTCTCAAAAGACTTTTCAGCTGGGAAGAGGCCAACAGTGGAATTTGTTGAAAAATACACAGTTTACTTGATTTTCCTCAATTACATTGACCCAGAACAGCAGACTCTCAAGTTTCATGTTAATTTCATGAATACATGATGTTCTCATCACTTTTCTGCCTTAATGCTAAATTTGGAGTATTTAAGGTCTGGAAAGACGTTTCGGCTACGAAGAGGCCAACAGTGAATTTTATTGAAAAATACACAGTTTACTTGATTTTCCTCAGAAAAATGTCCCTGAACAGCAGACTTTTAAGTTTCATGTTAATTTCATGAAAACATGGTGTTCTCATCACTTTTCTGCCTTAAAGCTGCATTTTCAATAGTAATGGTCTGAAAAGATGTTTCAGGCTGGGAAGATGCCAAAACTGGAATTTGTTGAAAAATACACAGGTTACTTGACTTTCCTCAAAAAAATGTCCCAGTACAGCAGACTCTCAAGTTTCATGTTAATTTCATGAATACATGATGTTCTCGTCACTTTTCTGACTTAAAGCTGCAATTCCACGTTGTATGCTCTCAAAATACATTTCGTCAGGCAAGAGGCCAAAAGTGGAATATGTTGAAAAATACACAGTTTACTTGATTTACCTCAATACATTATCCCAGAACAGCAGACTCTCAAGTTTCATGTTAATTTTATGAATACATGATGTTCTCATAATTTTTCTGCATTAAACCTGCATTTCCACGTTGTATGCTCTCAAAAGACGTATCTCCTGGGAAGAGGCCAACAGTGGATTTTGTTGAAAAATACACAGTTTACTTGATTTTCTTCAAAAAAATGTCCCAGAACAGCAGACCTTTAAGTTTCATGTTAATTTCATGAATACATGATATTTTAATCACTTTTCTGCCTTAAAGCTGCATTTCCACGTTGTATGCTCTTAAAATACGTTTCGGCTGGCAAGAGGCCAAAAGTGGAATATGTTGAAAAATACACAGTTTACTTGATTTACCTCAATACGTTGTCCCAGTACAGCAGACTCTCAAGTTTCATGTTAATTTCATGAATACATGATGTTCTCGTCACTTTTCTGACTTAAAGCTGCATTTCCACGTTGTATGCTCTCAAAATACGTTTCGTCAGGCAAGAGGCCAAAAGTGGAATATGTTGAAAAATACACAGTTTACTTCATTTACCTCAATACGTTGTCCCAGTACAGCAGACTCTCAAGTTTCATGTTAATTTCATGAATACATGATGTTCCCATCACATTTCTGCATTAAATCATAATTTTCAGTATTTATGGTCTGGAAAGACTTTTCGGCTTCGAAGAGGCCAACAGTGGATTTTGTTAAAAAATACACAGTTTAATTGATTTTCCTCAAAAAAATGTCCCAGAACAGCAGACTCTCAAGTTTCATGTTAATTTCATGAATACATGATGTTTTCATAATTTTCTGACTGAAAGCTGCATATCCACGTTTTATGATCTTAATAGACGTTTCGGCTGGCAAGAGGACTAAAGTGGAATATGTTCAAAAATACACAGTTTACTTGATTTACCTCAATACGTTGTCCCAGTACAGCAGACTCTCAAGTTTCATGTTAATTTCATGAATATATGATGTTCTCATCACATTTCTGCATTAAATCATAATTTTCAGTATTTATGGTCTGGAAAGACTTTTCGGCTTCGAAGAGAACAACAGTGGATTTTGTTGAAAAATACACAGTTTACTTGATTTTCTTCAAAGAAATGTCCCTGAACAGCAGACTTTTAAGTTTCATGTTAATTTCATGAATACATGATGTTTTAATCACTTTTCTGCCTTGAAGCTGCATTTCCACGTTGTATGCTCTTAAAATACGTTTCGGCTGGCAAGAGGCCAAAAGTGGAATATGTTGAAAAATACACAGTTTACTTGATTTACATTGTCCCAGAACAGCACACTCTCAAGTTTCATGTTTATTTCATGAATACATGATGTTCTCATCACTTTTCAGCCTGAATGCTGCATTTTCAGTATTTATAGTCTGGAAAGACTTTTCGGCTTCGAAGAGAACAACAGTGGATTTTGTTGAAAAATACACAGTTTAATTGATTTTCCTCAAAAAAAATGTCCCTGAACAGCAGACTTTTAAGTTTCATGTTAATTTCATGAATACATGATGTTTTAATCACTTTTCTGCCTTAAAGATGCATTTCCACGTTGTATGCTCTCAAAAGACGTACAGGCTGGCAAGAGGCCAAAATTGGAATATGTTCAAAAATACACAGTTTACTTGATTTACCTCAATACGTTGTCCCAGTACAGCAGACTCTCAAGTTTCATGTTAATTTCATGAATACATGATGTTCTCATCACATTTCTGCATTAAATCATAATTTTCAGTATTTATGGTCTGGAAAGACTTTTCGGCTTCGAAGAGGCCAACAGTGGATTTTGTTAAAAATTACACAGTTTAATTGATTTTCCTCAAAGGAATGTCCCTGAAAAGCAGACTTTTAAGTTTCATGTTAATTTCATGAATACATGATGTTTTAATCACTTTTCTGCCTTAAAGATGCATTTCCACGTTGTATGCTCTCAAAAGACGTACAGGCTGGCAAGAGGCCAAAATTGGAATATGTTGAAAAATACACAGTTTACTTGATTTACCTCAATACATTATCCCAGAACAGCAGACTCTCAAGTTTCATGTTAATTTTATGAATACATGATGTTCTCATAATTTTTCTGACTTAAAGCTGCATTTCCACGTTGCATGCTCTCAAAAGACTTTTCAGCTGGGATGAGGCCAACAGTGGAATTTGTTGAAAAATACACAGTTTACTTGATTTTCCTCAATTACATTGACCCAGAACAGCAGACTCTCAAGTTTCATGTTAATTTCATGAATACATGATGTTCTCATCACTTTTCTGCCTTAATGCTAAATTTGGAGTATTTAAGGTCTGGAAAGACTTTCGGCTACGAAGAGGCCAACAGTGAATTTTATTGAAAAATACACAGTTTACTTGATTTTCCTCAGAAAAATGTCCCTGAACAGCAGACTTTTAAGTTTCATGTTAATTTCATGAAAACATGGTGTTCTCATCACTTTTCTGCCTTAAAGCTGCATTTTCAATAGTAATGGTCTGAAAAGATGTTTCAGGCTGGGAAGATGCCAAAACTGGAATTTGTTGAAAAATACACAGGTTACTTGACTTTCCTCAAAAAAATGTCCCAGTACAGCAGACTCTCAAGTTTCATGTTAATTTCATGAATACATGATGTTCTCGTCACTTTTCTGACTTAAAGCTGCAATTCCACGTTGTATGCTCTCAAAATACATTTCGTCAGGCAAGAGGCCAAAAGTGGAATATGTTGAAAAATACACAGTTTACTTGATTTACCTCAATACATTATCCCAGAACAGCAGACTCTCAAGTTTCATGTTAATTTTATGAATACATGATGTTCTCATAATTTTTCTGCATTAAACCTGCATTTCCACGTTGTATGCTCTCAAAAGATGTATCTCCTGGGAAGAGGCCAACAGTGGATTTTGTTGAAAAATACACAGTTTACTTGATTTTCTTCAAAAAAATGTCCCAGAACAGCAGACCTTTAAGTTTCATGTTAATTTCATGAATACATGATATTTTAATCACTTTTCTGCCTTAAAGCTGCATTTCCACGTTGTATGCTCTTAAAATACGTTTCGGCTGGCAAGAGGCCAAAAGTGGAATATGTTCAAAAATACACAGTTTACTTGATTTACCTCAATACGTTGTCCCAGTACGGCAGACTCTCAAGTTTCATGTTAATTTCATGAATAAATGATGTTGTCATAATTTATCTGCCTTAAAGCTGCATTTCCACGTTGTATGCTCTCAAAAGACGTATCGGCTGGCAAGAGGCAAAAATTGGAATATGTTGAAAAATACACAGTTTACTTGATTTACCTCAATACATTGTCCCAGAACAGCACACTCTCAAGTTTCATGTTTATTTCATGAATATGTGATGTTCTCATCACTTTTCAGCCTTAATGCTGCATTTTCAGTATTTATAGTCTGGAAAGACGTTTCGGCTTCGAAGAGGCCAACAGTGGATTTTGTTGAAAAATACACAGTTTAATTGATTTTCCTCAAAAAAAATGTCACTGAACAGCAGACTTTTAAGTTTCATGTTAATTTCATGAATACATGATGTTTTAATCACTTTTCTGCCTTAAAGATGCATTTCCACATTATATGCTCTTAAAATACGTTTCGTCTGGCAAGAGGCCAAAAGTGGAATATGTTGAAAAATACACAGTTTACTTGATTTACCTCAATACATTATCCCAGTACAGCAGACTCTCAAGTTTCATGTTAATTTCATGAATACATGATGTTCTCGTCACTTTTCTGACTTAAAGCTGCATTTCCACGTTGTATGCTCTCAAAATACGTTTCGTCAGGCAAGAGGCCAAAAGTGGAATATGTTGAAAAATACACAGTTTACTTGATTTACCTCAATACATTGTCCCAGAACAGCACACTCTCAAGTGTCATGTTAATTTCATGAATACATTGTGTTCTAATCACTTTTCTGCCTAAATGCTAAATCTTGAGTATTTATGGTCTGGAAAAACGTTTCGTCTTCGAAGAGGCCAACAGTGGATTTTGTTGAAAAATACACAGTTTACTTGATTTACCTCAATACATTAACCCAGAACAGCAGACTCTCAAGTTTCATGTTAATTTCATGAATACATGATGTTCTCATAATTTTCTGACTTAAAGCTGCATATATACACGTTTTATGATCTTAATAGATTTTTCGGCTGGCAAGAGGCCAAAAGTGGAATATGTTGAAAAATACACAGTTTACTTGATTTACCTCAATACATTGTCCCAGAACAGCAGACTCTCAAGTTTCATGTTAATTTCATGAATACACTAGGTTCTCATCACTTTTCTGCCTGAATGCTAAATCTTGAGTATTTATGGTCTGGAAAGACTTTTCGGCTTCGAAGAGGCCAACAGTGGATTTTGTTGAAAAATACACAGGTTACTTGACTTTCCTCAAAAAAATGTCCCAGTACAGCAGACTTTTAAGTTTCATGTTAATTTCATGAAAACATGGTGTTCTCATCACTTTTCTGCCTTAAAGCTGCATTTTCAATAGTAATGGTCTGAAAAGATGTTTCAGGCTGGGAAGATGCCAAAACTGGAATTTGTTGAAAAATACACAGGTTACTTGACTTTCCTCAAAAAAATGTCCCAGTACAGCAGACTCTCAAGTTTCATGTTAATTTCATGAATACATGATGTTCTCGTCACTTTTCTGACTTAAAGCTGCAATTCCACGTTGTATGCTCTCAAAATACATTTCGTCAGGCAAGAGGCCAAAAGTGGAATATGTTGAAAAATACACAGTTTACTTGATTTACCTCAATACATTATCCCAGAACAGCAGACTCTCAAGTTTCATGTTAATTTTATGAATACATGATGTTCTCATAATTTTTCTGCATTAAACCTGCATTTCCACGTTGTATGCTCTCAAAAGACGTATCTCCTGGGAAGAGGCCAACAGTGGATTTTGTTGAAAAATACACAGTTTACTTGATTTTCTTCAAAAAAATGTCCCAGAACAGCAGACCTTTAAGTTTCATGTTAATTTCATGAATACATGATATTTTAATCACTTTTCTGCCTTAAAGCTGCATTTCCACGTTGTGTGCTCTTAAAATACGTTTCGGCTGGCAAGAGGCCAAAAGTGGAATATGTTCAAAAATACACAGTTTACTTGATTTACCTCAATACGTTGTCCCAGTACGGCAGACTCTCAAGTTTCATGTTAATTTCATGAATAAATGATGTTGTCATAATTTATCTGCCTTAAAGCTGCATTTCCACGTTGTATGCTCTCAAAAGACGTATCGGCTGGCAAGAGGCAAAAATTGGAATATGTTGAAAAATACACAGTTTACTTGATTTACCTCAATACATTGTCCCAGAACAGCACACTCTCAAGTTTCATGTTTATTTCATGAATATGTGATGTTCTCATCACTTTTCAGCCTTAACGCTGCATTTTCAGTATTTATAGTCTGGAAAGACGTTTCGGCTTCGAAGAGGCCAACAGTGGATTTTCTTGAAAAATACACAGTTTAATTGATTTTCCTCAAACAAAATGTCACTGAACAGCAGACTTTTAAGTTTCATGTTAATTTCATGAATACATGATGTTTTAATCACTTTTCTGCCTTAAAGATGCATTTCCACATTATATGCTCTTAAAATACGTTTCGTCTGGCAAGAGGCCAAAAGTGGAATATGTTGAAAAATACACAGTTTACTTGATTTACCTCAATACATTATCCCAGTACAGCAGACTCTCAAGTTTCATGTTAATTTCATGAATACATGATGTTCTCGTCACTTTTCTGACTTAAAGCTGCATTTCCACGATGTATGCTCTCAAAATACGTTTCGTCAGGCAAGAGGCCAAAAGTGGAATATGTTGAAAAATACACAGTTTACTTGATTTACCTCAATACATTGTCCCAGAACAGCACACTCTCAAGTGTCATGTTAATTTCATGAATACATTGTGTTCTAATCACTTTTCTGCCTAAATGCTAAATCTTGAGTATTTATGGTCTGGAAAGACGTTTCGTCTTCGAAGAGGCCAACAGTGGATTTTGTTGAAAAATACACAGTTTACTTGATTTACCTCAATACATTAACCCAGAACAGCAGACTCTCAAGTTTCATGTTAATTTCATGAATACATGATGTTCTCATAATTTTCTGACTTAAAGCTGCATATATACACGTTTTATGATCTTAATAGATTTTTCGGCTGGCAAGAGGCCAAAAGTGGAATATGTTGAAAAATACACAGTTTACTTGATTTACCTCAATACATTGTCCCAGAACAGCAGACTCTCAAGTTTCATGTTAATTTCATGAATACACTAGGTTCTCATCACTTTTCTGCCTGAATGCTAAATCTTGAGTATTTATGGTCTGGAAAGACTTTTCGGCTTCGAAGAGGCCAACAGTGGATTTTGTTGAAAAATACACAGGTTACTTGACTTTCCTCAAAAAAATGTCCCAGTACAGCAGACTCTCAAGTTTCATGTTAATTTCATGAATACATGATGTTCTCGTCACTTTTCTGACTTAAAGCTGCATTTCCACGTTGTATGCTCTCAAAATACGTTTCGTCTGGCAAGATGCCAAAAGTGGAATATGTTGAAAAATACACAGTTAAATTGATTTACCTCAATACATTATCCCAGAACAGCAGACTCTCAAGTTTCATGTTAACTTCATGAATACATGATGTTTTAATCACTTTTCTGCCTTAAAGCTGCATTTCCACATTATATGCTCTCAAAATACGTTTCGTCTGGCAAGATGCCAAAAGTGGAATATGTTGAAAAATACACAGTTTTCTTGATTTACCTCAATACATTATCCCAGAATAGCAGACTCTCAAGTTTCATGTTAATTTTATGAATGTATGATGTTCTCGTCACTTTTCTGACTTAAAGCTGCATTTCCACGTTGTATGCTCTCAAAATACGTATCTCCTGGGAAGAGGCCAACAGTGGAATATGTTGAAAAATACACAGTTTACTTGATTTACCTCAATACATTATCCCAGAACAGCAGACTCTCAAGTTTCATGTTAATTTCAAGAATACATGATGTTTTAATCACTTTTCTGCCTTAAAGATGCATTTCCACGTTGTATGCTCTCAAAAGACGTATCGGCTGGCAAGAGGCAAAAATTGGAATATGTTGAAAAATACACAGTTTACTTGATTTACCTCAATACATTATCCCAGTACAGCAGACTCTCAAGTTTCATGTTAATTTCATGAATACATGATGTTCTCGTCACTTTTCTGACTTAAAGCTGCATTTCCACGTTGTATGCTCTCAAAATACGTTTCGTCAGGCAAGAGGCCAAAAGTGGAATATGTTGAAAAATACACAGTTTACTTGATTTACCTCAATACATTGTCCCAGAACAGCACACTCTCAAGTTTCATGTTTATTTCATGAATATGTGATGTTCTCATCACTTTTCAGCCTTAATGCTGCATTTTCAGTATTTATAGTCTGGAAAGACGTTTCGGCTTCGAAGAGGCCAACAGTGGATTTTCTTGAAAAATACACAGTTTAATTGATTTTCCTCAAAAAAAATGTCACTGAACAGCAGACTTTTAAGTTTCATGTTAATTTCATGAATACATGATGTTTTAATCACTTTTCTGCCTTAAAGCTGCATTTCCACATTATATGCTCTTAAAATACGTTTCGTCTGGCAAGAGGCCAAAAGTGGAATATGTTGAAAAATACACAGTTTACTTGATTTACCTCAATACATTATCCCAGTACAGCAGACTCTCAAGTTTCATGTTAATTTCATGAATACATGATGTTCTCGTCACTTTTCTGACTTAAAGCTGCATTTCCACGTTGTATGCTCTCAAAATACGTTTCATCAGGCAAGAGGCCAAAAGTGGAATATGTTGAAAAATACACAGTTTACTTGATTTACCTCAATACATTATCCCAGAACAGCAGACTCTCAAGTTTCATGTTAATTTCATGAATACATGATGTTTTAATCACTTTTCTGCCTTAAAGATGCATTTCCACGTTGTATGCTCTCAAAAGACGTATCGGCTGGCAAGAGGCCAAAATTGGAATATGTTGAAAAATACACAGTTTACTTGATTTACCTCAATACATTATCCCAGAACAGCAGACTCTCAAGTTTCATGTTAACTTCATGAATACATGATGTTTTAATCACTTTTCTGCCTTAAAGCTGCATTTCCACATTATATGCTCTCAAAATACGTTTCGTCTGGCAAGATGCCAAAAGTGGAATATGTTGAAAAATACACAGTTTTCTTGATTTACCTCAATACATTATCCCAGAATAGCAGACTCTCAAGTTTCATGTTAATTTTATGAATGTATGATGTTCTCGTCACTTTTCTGACTTAAAGCTGCATTTCCACGTTGTATGCTCTCAAAATACGTATCTCCTGGGAAGAGGCCAACAGTGGAATATGTTGAAAAATACACAGTTTACTTGATTTACCTCAATACATTATCCCAGAACAGCAGACTCTCAAGTTTCATGTTAATTTCAAGAATACATGATGTTTTAATCACTTTTCTGCCTTAAAGATGCATTTCCACGTTGTATGCTCTCAAAAGACGTATCGGCTGGCAAGAGGCAAAAATTGGAATATGTTGAAAAATACACAGTTTACTTGATTTACCTCAATACATTATCCCAGTACAGCAGACTCTCAAGTTTCATGTTAATTTCATGAATACATGATGTTCTCGTCACTTTTCTGACTTAAAGCTGCATTTCCACGTTGTATGCTCTCAAAATACGTTTCGTCAGGCAAGAGGCCAAAAGTGGAATATGTTGAAAAATACACAGTTTACTTGATTTACCTCAATACATTGTCCCAGAACAGCACACTCTCAAGTTTCATGTTTATTTCATGAATACATGATGTTCTCATCACTTTTCAGCCTTAATGCTGCATTTTCAGTATTTATAGTCTGGAAAGACGTTTCGGCTTCGAAGAGGCCAACAGTGGATTTTCTTGAAAAATACACAGTTTAATTGATTTTCCTCAAAAAAAATGTCACTGAACAGCAGACTTTTAAGTTTCATGTTAATTTCATGAATACATGATGTTTTAATCACTTTTCTGCCTTAAAAATGCATTTCCACATTATATGCTCTTAAAATACGTTTCGTCTGGCAAGAGGCCAAAAGTGGAATATGTTGAAAAATACACAGTTTACTTGATTTACCTCAATACATTATCCCAGTACAGCAGACTCTCAAGTTTCATGTTAATTTCATGAATACATGATGTTCTCGTCACTTTTCTGACTTAAAGCTGCATTTCCACGTTGTATGCTCTCAAAATACGTTTCATCAGGCAAGAGGCCAAAAGTGGAATATGTTGAAAAATACACAGTTTACTTGATTTACCTCAATACATTGTCCCAGAACAGCACACTCTCAAGTTTCATGTTTATTTCATGAATACATGATGTTCTCATCACTTTTCAGCCTTAATGCTGCATTTTCAGTATTTATAGTCTGGAAAGATGTTTCGGCTTCGAAGAGGCCAACAGTGGATTTTCTTGAAAAATACACAGTTTAATTGATTTTCCTCAAAAAAAATGTCCCTGAACAGCAGACTTTTAAGTTTCATGTTAATTTAATGAATACATGATGTTTTAATCACTTTTCTGCCTTAAAGCTGCATTTCCACATTATATGCTCTTAAAATACATTTCGTCTGGCAAGAGGCCAAAAGTGGAATATGTTGAAAAATACACAGTTTACTTGATTTACCTCAATACATTATCCCAAAACAGCAGACTCTCAAGTTTCATGTTAATTTCATGAATACATGATATTTTAATCACTTTTCTGCCTTAAAGCTTCATTTCCACTTTGTATGCTCTTAAAATACGTTTCTGATGGTAAGAGACCAAAAGTGGAATATGTTGAAAAATACACAGTTTACTTGATTTTCCTCAATTATATTGACCCAGAACAAAAGACTCTCAAGTTTCATGTTAATTTCATGAATACATGATGTTCTCATAATTTTCTGACTTAAAGCTGCATATCCACGTTTTATGATCTTAATAGACGTTTTCGGCTGGCAAGAGGCCAAAAGTGGAATATGTTGAAAAATACACAGAAAAATACACAGTTTACTTGATTTACCTCAATTCATTGTCCCAGAACAGCAAACTTTAAAGTGTGATGTTAATTTCATGAAAACATGGTGTTCTCATCACTTTTCTGCCTTAAAGCTGCATTTTCAATATTAATGGTCTGAAAAGATGTTTCAGGCTGGGATGAGGCCAAAACTTGAATTTGTTGAAAAATACACAGTTTACTTGATTTTCCTCAATTATATTGACACAGAACAGCAGACTCTCAAGTTTCATGTTAATTTCATGAATACATGATGTTCTCATCACTTTTCTGCCTTAATGTTAAATTTTGAGTATTTATGGTCTGGAAAGACGTTTCGGCTTCGAAGAGGCCAACAGTGGATTTTATTGAAAAATACACAGTTTACTTGATTTTCCTCAGAAAAATGTCCCTGAACAGCAGACTTTTAAGTTTCATGTTAATTTCATGAATAAATGATGTTCTCATTATTTTCTGACTTAAAGCTGCATATCCACTTGTTATGATCTTAATAGACGTTTTGGTTAGGAAGAGGAAAAAGTGGAATTTGTTGAAAAATACACAGTTTAATTGATTTTCCTCAAAAAAAATGTCACTGAACAGCAGACTTTTAAGTTTCATGTTAATTTCATGAATACATGATGTTTTAATCACTTTTCTGCCTTAAGGATGCATTTCCACGTTGTGTGCTCTCAAAAGACGTATCGGCTGGCAAGAGGCCAAAATTGGAATATGTTGAAAAATACACAGTTTACTTGATTTACCTCAATACATTATCCCAGTACAGCAGACTCTCAAGTTTCATATTTATTTCATGAATACATGATGTCCTCATCACTTTTCAGCCTTAATGCTGCATTTTCAGTATTTATAGTCTGGAAAGACGTTTCGGCTTCGAAGAGGCCAACAGTGGATTTTGTTGAAAAATACACAGTTTAATTGATTTTCCTCAAAAAAAATGTCACTGAACAGCAGACTTTTAAGTTTCATGTTAATTTCATGAATACATGATGTTTTAATCACTTTTCTGCCTTAAAGCTGCATTTCCACATTATATGCTCTTAAAATACTTTTCGTCTGGCAAGAGGCCAAAAGTGGAATATGTTGAAAAATACACAGTTTACTTGATTTACCTAAATACATTATCCCAGTACAGCAGACTCTCAAGTTTCATGTTAATTTCATGAATACATGATGTTCTCGTCACTTTTCTGACTTAAAGCTGCATTTCCACGTTGTATGCTCTCAAAATACGTTTCGTCTGGCAAGAGGCCAAAAGTGGAATATGTTGAAAAATACACAGTTTACTTGATTTACCTCAATACATTATCCCAGTACAGCAGACTCTCAAGTTTCATGTTAATTTCATGAATACATGATGTTCTCGTCACTTTTCTGACTTAAAGCTGCATTTCCACGTTGTATGCTCTCAAAATACGTTTCGTCAGGCAAGAGGCCAAAAGTGGAATATGTTGAAAAATACACAGTTTACTTGATTTACCTCAATACATTATCCCAGTACAGCAGACTCTCAAGTTTCATGTTAATTTCATGAATACATGATGTTCTCGTCACTTTTCTGACTTAAAGCTGCATTTCCACGTTGTATGCTCTCAAAATACGTTTCGTCAGGCAAGAGGCCAAAAGTGGAATATGTTGAAAAATACACAGTTTACTTGATTTACCTCAATACATTGTCCCAGAACAGCACACTCTCAAGTTTCATGTTTATTTCATGAATACATGATGTTCTCATCACTTTTCAGCCTTAATGCTGCATTTTCAGTATTTATAGTCTGGAAAGACGTTTCGGCTTCGAAGAGGCCAACAGTGGATTTTGTTGAAAAATACACAGTTCAATTGATTTTCCTAAAAATAAATGTCACTGAACAGCAGACTTTTAAGTTTCATGTTAATTTCATGAATACATGATGTTTTAATCACTTTTCTGCCTTAAAGCTGCATTTCCACATTATATGCTCTTAAAATATGTTTCGTCTGGCAAGAGGCCAAAAGTGGAATATGTTGAAAAATACACAGTTTACTTGATTTACCTCAATACATTATCCCAGTACAGCAGACTCTCAAGTTTCATGTTAATTTCTTGAATACATGATGTTCTCGTCACTTTTCTGACTTAAAGCTGCATTTCCACGTTGTATTCTCTCAAAATACGTTTCGTCAGGCAAGAGGCCAAAAGTGGAATATGTTGAAAAATACACAGTTTACTTGATTTACCTCAATACATTATCCCAGAACAGCAGACTCTCAAGTTTCATGTTAATTTCATGAATACATGATGTTTTAATCACTTTTCTGCCTTAAAGATGCATTTCCACGTTGTATGCTCTCAAAAGACGTATCGGCTGGCAAAAGGCAAAAAGTGGAATATGTTGAAAAATACACAGTTTACTTGATTTACCTCAATACATTGTCCCAGAACAGCACACTCTCAAGTTTCATGTTAATTTCATGAATACATGATGTTCTCATAATTTTCTGACTTAAAGCTGCATATCCACGTTTTATGATCTTAATAGACGTTTCGGCTGGCAAGAGGCCAAAAGTGGAATATGTTGAAAAATACACAGGAAAATACACAGTTTACTTGATTTACCTCAATTCATTGTCCCAGAACAGCAAACTTTAAAGTATCATGTTAATTTCATGAAAACATGGTGTTCTCATTACTTTTCTGCCTTAAAGTTGAATTTTCAATATTAATGGTCTGAAAAGATGTTTCAGGCTGGGAAGAGGCCAAAACTGGAATTTGTTGAAAAATACACAGTTTACTTGATTTACCTCAATACATTATCACAGAACAGCAGACTCTCAAGTTTCATGTTAATTTTATGAATAAATGATGTTTTAATCACTTTTCTGCCTTAAAGATGCATTTCCACGTTGTATGCTCTCAAAAGACGTATCGGCTGGCAAGAGGCCAAAATTGGAATATGTTGAAAAATACACAGTTTACTTGATTTACCTCAATACATTATCCCAGTACAGCAGACTCTCAAGTTTCATGTTAATTTCATGAATACATGATGTTCTCGTCACTTTTCTGACTTAAAGCTGCATTTCCACGTTGTATGCTCTCAAAATACGTTTCTTCAGGCAAGAGGCCAAAAGTGGAATATGTTGAAAAATACACAGTTTACTTGATTTACCTCAATACATTGTCCCAGAACAGCACACTCTAAAGTTTCATGTTTATTTTATGAATACATGATGTTCTCATAACTTTTCAGCCTTAATGCTGCATTTTCAGTATTTATAGTCTGGAAAGACGTTTCGGCTTCGAAGAGGCCAACAGTGGATTTTGTTGAAAAATACACAGTTTAATTGATTTTCCTCAAAAAAAATGTCACTGAACAGCAGACTTTTAAGTTTCATGTTAATTTCATGAATACATGATGTTTTAATCACTTTTCTGCCTTAAGGATGCATTTCCACGTTGTGTGCTCTCAAAAGACGTATCGGCTGGCAAGAGGCCAAAATTGGAATATGTTGAAAAATACACAGTTTAATTGATTTTCCTCAATATATTATCCCAGTACAGCAGACTCTCAAGTTTCATGTTAATTTCATGAATACATGATGTTCCCATCACATTTCTGCATTAAATCATAATTTTCAGTATTTATGGTCTGGAAAGACTTTTCGGCTTCGAAGAGGCCAACAGTGGATTTTGTTAAGAAATACACAGTTTAATTGATTTTACTCAAAGAAATGTCCCTGAACAGCAGACTTCTAAGTTTCATGTTAATTTCAAGAATACATGATGTTTTAATCAATTTTCTGCTTTAAAGATGCATTTCCACATTGTATGCTCTCAAAAGACGTATCGGCTGGCAAGAGGCCAAAAGTGGAATATGTTGAAAAATACACAGTTTACTTGATTTACCTCAATACATTGTCCCAGAACAGCACACTCTCAAGTTTCATGTTTATTTCATGAATACATGATGTTCTCATCACTTTTCAGCCTTAATGCTGCATTTTCAGTTTTTATAGTCTGGAAAGACATTTCGGCTTCGAAGAGGATAACAGTGGATTTTGTTGAAAAATACACAGTTTAATTGATTTTCCTCAAAAAAAATGTTCCTGAACAGCAGACTTTTAAGTTTCATGTTAATTTCATGAATACATGATGTTTTTATCACTTTTCTGCCTTAAAGCTGCATTTCCACATTATATGCTCTTAAAATACGTTTCGTCTGGCAAGAGGCCAAAAGTGGAATATGTTGAAAAATACACAGTTTACTTGATTTACCTCAATACATTATCCCAGTATAGCAGACTCTCAAGTTTCATGTTAATTTCATGAATACATGATGTTCTCGTCACTTTTCTGACTTAAAGCTGCATTTCCACGTTGTATGCTCTCAAAATACGTTTCGTCAGGCAAGAGGCCAAAAGTGGAATATGTTGAAAAATACACAGTTTACTTGATTTACCTCAATACATTGTCCCAGAACAGCAGACTCTCAAGTTTCATGTTAATTTCATGAATACATGATGTTTGAATCACTTTTCTGCCTTAAAGCTGCATTTCCACATTATATGCTCTTAAAATACGTTTCGTCTGGCAAGAGGCCAAAAGTGGAATACGTTGAAAAATACACAGTTTACTTGATTTACCTCAATACATTATCCCAGAACAGCAGACTCTCAAGTTTCATGTTAACTTCATGAATACATGATGTTTTAATCACTTTTCTGCCTTAAAGCTGCATTTCCACGTTGTATGCTCTCAAAAGACGTATCTCCTGGGAAGAGGCCAACAGTGGATTTTGTTGAAAAATACACAGTTTACTTGATTTACCTCAATACATTATCCCAGAACAGCAGACTCTCAAGTTTCATGTTAATTTTATGAATAAATGATGTTCTCATAATTTTTCTGCATTAAAGCTGCATTTCCACGTTGTATGCTCTCAAAAGACGTAACTCCTGCGAAGAGGACAACAGTGGATTTTGTTGAAAAATACACAGTTTACTTGATTTTCTTCAAAGAAATGTCCCTGAACAGCAGACTTTTAAGTTTCATGTTAATTTCATGAATACATGATGTTTTAATCACTTTTCTGCCTTGAAGCTGCATTTCCACGTTGTATGCTCTTAAAATACGTTTCGTCTGGCAAGAGGCCAAAAGTGGAATATGTTGAAAAATACACAGTTTACTTGATTTACCTCAATACATTATCCCAGAACAGCAGACTCTCAAGTTTCATGTTAATTTCATGAATACATGATGTTCTCGTCACTTTTCTGACTTAAAACTGCATTTCCACGTTGTATGCTCTCAAAAGACCTTTGATCTGGGAAGAGGCCAAACTTGGATTTTGTTGAAAAATACACAGTTTACTTGATTTACCTCAATACATTATCCCAGTACAGCAGACTCTCAAGTTTCATGTTAATTTCATGAATACATGATGTTTTAATCACTTTTCTGACTTAAAGCTGCATTTCCACGTTGTATGCTCTCAAAATACGTTTCGTCTGGCAAGAGGCCAAAATGGAATATGTTGAAAAATACACAGTTTACTTGATTTACCTCAATACATTATGCCAGAACAGCAGACTCTCAAGTTTCATGTTAATTTTATGAATAAATGATGTTCCTGTATGCTTATTGTCACAAACGACGTTTCAGCCTGCGAACGGGCCAAAAGTGGATTTTGTTGCAAAATACACAGTTTACTTGATATTCCTCTATAAAGTCTCCCAGAACAGCAGACTTTCAAGATTCTTGTTATGTACATGAATATGTGATGTTTACATCATTTTTCTGCTTTACAGCTGCATTTTGAGTTTTTATGGTCTCAAAATACGTTTCAGCCTGCATATAGGCCAAAAGTGGATTTTGTTGCAAAATACATAGTTTACTTGTTACTCCTCTATAAAGTCTCCCAGAACAGCAGACTTTCAAGATTCTTGTTATGTCCATGAATATATGATGTTTCCATCACTTTCCTGCCTAAAAAAATAAATTTTCAGTTTTTATGGTCTAAAAAGACGTTTCAGCCTGAGAGCAGGTCAAAAGTGGATTTTGTTGCAAAATACACAATTTACTTGATAATCCTCTATAAAGTCTCCCAGATCAGCAGACTTTCAAGTTTCATGTTATGTACATGAATATGTGATGTTTCCATCACTTTCCTGCCTTAGAAAATAATTTTTAGTTTTTATGGTCTAAAAAGACGTTTCAGCCTGAGAGCAGGTCAAAAGTGGATTTTGTTGCAAAATACACAGTTTACTTGATATTCCTCTATAAAGTCTTCCAGAACAGCAGTCTTTCGAGATTCTTGTTATGTACATGAATATGTGATGTTTCCATCATTTTTCTGCTTTACAGCTGCATTTTCAGTTTTTGTGGTCTCAAAAGACGTTTCAGCCTGCGAACATGACAGAAATGGATTTTTTTGCAAAATACACAGTTTACTTGATAATCCTCTATAAAGTCTCCCAGATAAGCATACTTTCAAGTTTCATGTTATGTACATGAATATGTGATGTTTCCATCATTTTTCTGCTTTACAGCTGCATTTTCAGTTTTTATGGTCTCAAAAGACGTTTCAGCCTGAGAGCAGGCCAAAAGTGGATTTTGTTGCAAAATACACAGTTTACTTGATATTCCTCTATAAATTCTCCCAGAACAGCAGACTTTCAAGATTCTTGTTATGTACATGAATATGTGATGTTTCCATCACTTTTCTGCCTTAGAAAATCATTTTCAGTTTTTATGGTCTAAAAAGACGTTTCAGCTGAGAGCAGGTCAAAAGTGGATTTTGTTGCAAAATAAACAGTTTACTTGATATTCCTCTCTAAAGTCTCCCAGATCAGCAGACTTTCAAGTTTCATGTTATGTACATGAATATGTGATGTTTCCATCACTTTCCTGCCTTAGAAAATAATTTTCAGTTTTTATGGTCTAAAAAGACGTTTCAGCCTGAGAGCAGGTCAAAAGTGGATTTTGTTGCAAAATACACAGTTTACTTGATATTCCTCTATAAAGTCTCCCAGAACAGCAGACTTTCAAGATTCTTGTTCTGTCCATTTATATATAATGTTTCCATCACTTTCCTGCCTTAGAAAATAATTTTCAGTTTTTATGGTCTAAAAAGACGTTTCAGCCTGAGAGCAGGTCAAAAGTGGATTTTGTTGCAAAATACACAGTTTACTTGATATTCCTCTATAAAGTCTCCCAGAACAGCAGACTTTCAAGATTCTTGTTATGTACATGAATATGTGATGTTTCCATCACTTTTCTGCTTTACAAATTCATTTTCAGTTTTTATGGTCTAAAAAGACGTTTCAGCCTGAGAGCAGGTCAAAAGTGGATTTTGTTGCAAAATACACAGTTTACTTGATAATCCTCTATAAAGTCTCCCAGATCAGCAGACTTTCAAGTTTCATGTTATGTACATGAATATGTGATGTTTCCATCACTTTCCTGCTTTACAAATTAATTTTCAGTTTTTATGGTCTAAAAAGACGTTTCAGCCTGAGAGCAGGCCAAAAGTGGATTTTGTTGCAAAATACACAGTTTACTTGATATTCCTCTATAAATTCTCCCAGAACAGCAGACTTTCAAGATTCTTGTTATGTACATGAATATGTGATGTTTCCATCACTTTTCTGCCTTAGAAAATCATTTTCAGTTTTTATGGTCTAAAAAGACGTTTCAGCCTGAGAGCAGGTCAAAAGTGGATTTTGTTGCAAAATACACAGTTTACTTGATATTCCTCTATAAAGTCTCCCAGATCAGCAGACTTTCAAGTTTCATGTTATGTACATGAATATGTGATGTTTCCATCACTTTCCTGCCTTAAAAATAATTTTCAGTTTTTATGGTCTAAAAAGACGTTTCAGCCTGAGAGCAGGTCAAAAGTGGATTTTGTTGCAAAATACACAGTTTACTTGATATTTATAAAGTCTCCCAGATCAGCAGACTTTCAAGTTTCATGTTATGTACATGAATATGTGATGTTTCCATCACTTTCCTGCCTTAGAAAATAATTTTCAGTTTTTATGGTCTAAAAAGACGTTTCAGCCTGAGAGCAGGTCAAAAGTGGATTTTGTTGCAAAATACACAGTTTACTTGATAATCCTCTATAAAGTCTCCCAGATCAGCAGACTTTCAAGTTTCATGTTATGTACATGAATATGTGATGTTTCCATCACTTTCCTGCCTTAGAAAATAATTTTCAGTTTTTATGGTCTAAAAAGACGTTTCAGCCTGAGAGCAGGTCAAAAGTGGATTTTGTTGCAAAATACACAGTTTACTTGATATTCCTCTATAAAGTCTTCCAGAACAGCAGTCTTTCGAGATTCTTGTTATGTACATGAATATGTGATGTTTCCATCATTTTTCTGCTTTACAGCTGCATTTTCAGTTTTTGTGGTCTCAAAAGACGTTTCAGCCTGCGAACATGACAGAAATGGATTTTTTTGCAAAATACACAGTTTACTTGATAATCCTCTATAAAGTCTCCCAGATAAGCATACTTTCAAGTTTCATGTTATGTACATGAATATGTGATGTTTCCATCATTTTTCTGCTTTACAGCTGCATTTTCAGTTTTTATGGTCTCAAAAGACGTTTCAGCCTGAGAGCAGGCCAAAAGTGGATTTTGTTGCAAAATACACAGTTTACTTGATATTCCTCTATAAATTCTCCCAGAACAGCAGACTTTCAAGATTCTTGTTATGTACATGAATATGTGATGTTTCCATCACTTTTCTGCCTTAGAAAATCATTTTCAGTTTTTATGGTCTAAAAAGACGTTTCAGCCTGAGAGCAGGTCAAAAGTGGATTTTGTTGCAAAATACACAATTTACTTGATAATCCTCTATAAAGTCTCCCAGATCAGCAGACTTTCAAGTTTCATGTTATGTACATGAATATGTGATGTTTCCATCACTTTCCTGCCTTAGAAAATAATTTTCAGTTTTTATGGTCTAAAAAGACGTTTCAGCCTGAGAGCAGGTCAAAAGTGGATTTTGTTGCAAAATACACAGTTTACTTGATATTCCTCTATAAAGTCTCCCAGAACAGCAGACTTTCAAGATTCTTGTTCTGTCCATTTATATATAATGTTTCCATCATTTTCCTGACTAAAAAAATAATTTTCAGTTTTTATGGTCTAAAAAGACGTTTCAGCCTGAGAGCAGGCCAAAAGTGGATTTTGTTGCAAAATACACAGTTTACTTGATATTCCTCTATAAAGTCTCCCAGAACAGCAGACTTTCAAGATTCATGTTATGTACATGAATATGTGATGTTTCCATCACTTTTCTGCCTTAGAAAATCATTTTCAGTTTTTATGGTCTAAAAAGACGTTTCAGCCTGAGAGCAGGTCAAAAGTGGATTTTGTTGCAAAATACACAGTTTACTTGATATTCCTCTATAAAGTCTCCCAGAACAGCAGACTTTCAAGATTCTTGTTATGTCCATTCATATATAATGTTTCCATCACTTTCCTGACTAAAAAAATAATTTTCAGTTTTTATGGTCTAAAAAGACGTTTCAGCCTGAGAGCAGGCCAAAAGTGGATTTTGTTGCAAAATACACAGTTTACTTGGTATTCCTCTATAAATTCTCCCAGAACAGCAGACTTTCAAGATTCTTGTTATGTACATGAATATGTGATGTTTCCATCACTTTTCTGCCTTAGAAAATCATTTTCAGTTTTTATGGTCTAAAAAGACGTTTCAGCTGAGAGCAGGTCAAAAGTGGATTTTGTTGCAAAATAAACAGTTTACTTGATATTCCTCTCTAAAGTCTCCCAGATCAGCAGACTTTCAAGTTTCATGTTATGTACATGAATATGTGATGTTTCCATCACTTTCCTGCCTTAGAAAATAATTTTCAGTTTTTATGGTCTAAAAAGACGTTTCAGCCTGAGAGCAGGTCAAAAGTGGATTTTGTTGCAAAATACACAGTTTACTTGATATTCCTCTATAAAGTCTCCCAGAACAGCAGTCTTTCAAGATTCTTGTTATGTACATGAATATGTGATGTTTCCATCACTTTCCTGCCTTAAAAATTAATTTTCAGTTTTTATGGTCTAAAAAGACGTTTCAGCCTGAGAGCAGGTCAAAAGTGGATTTTGTTGCAAAATACACAATTTACTTGATAATCCTCTATAAAGTCTCCCAGATCAGCAGACTTTCAAGTTTCATGTTATGTACATGAATATGTGATGTTTCCATCACTTTCCTGCCTTAGAAAATAATTTTCAGTTTTTATGGTCTAAAAAGACGTTTCAGCCTGAGAGCAGGTCAAAAGTGGATTTTGTTGCAAAATACACAGTTTACTTGATATTCCTCTATAAAGTCTCCCAGAACAGCAGACTTTCAAGATTCTTGTTATGTACATGAATATGTGATGTTTCCATCACTTTCCTGCCTTAGAAAATAATTTTCAGTTTTTATGGTCTAAAAAGACGTTTCAGACTGAGAGCAGGTCAAAAGTGGATTTTGTTGCAAAATACACAATTTACTTGATAATCCTCTATAAAGTCTCCCAGATCAGCAGACTTTCAAGTTTCATGTTATGTACATGAATATGTGATGTTTCCATCACTTTCCTGCCTTAGAAAATAATTTTCAGTTTTTATGGTCTAAAAAGACGTTTCAGCCTGAGAGCAGGTCAAAAGTGGATTTTGTTGCAAAATACACAGTTTACTTGATATTCCTCTATAAAGTCTCCCAGAACAGCAGACTTTCAAGATTCTTGTTATGTACATGAATATGTGATGTTTCCATCATTTTTCTGCTTTACAGCTGCATTTTCAGTTTTTGTGGTCTCAAAAGACATTTCAGCCTGCGAACATGACAGAAATGGACTTCAAAATACACAGTTTACTTGATAATCCTCTATAAAGTCTCCCAGATAAGCATACTTTCAAGTTTCATGTTATGTACATGAATATGTGATGTTTCCATCATTTTTCTGCTTTACAGCTGTATTTTCAGTTTTTATGGTCTCAAAAGACGTTTCAGCCTGAGAGCAGGCCAAAAGTGGATTTTGTTGCAAAATACACAGTTTACTTGATATTCCTCTATAAATTCTCCCAGAACAGCAGACTTTCAAGATTCTTGTTATGTACATGAATATGTGATGTTTCCATCACTTTTCTGCCTTAGAAAATCATTTTCAGTTTTTATGGTCTAAAAAGACGTTTCAGCCTGAGAGCAGGTCAAAAGTGGATTTTGTTGAAAAATACACAATTTACTTGATAATCCTCTATAAAGTCTCCCAGATGAGCAGACTTTCAAGTTTCATGTTATGTACATGAATATGTGATGTTTCCATCACTTTCCTGCCTTAGAAAATAATTTTCAGTTTTTATGGTCTAAAAAGACGTTTCAGCCTGAGAGCAGGTCAAAAGTGGATTTTGTTGCAAAATACACAGTTTACTTGATATTCCTCTATAAAGTCTCCCAGAACAGCAGACTTTCAAGATTCTTGTTATGTCCATTCATATATAATGTTTCCATCACTTTCCTGACTAAAAAAATAATTTTCAGTTTTTATGGTCTAAAAAGACGTTTCAGCCTGAGAGCAGGCCAAAAGTGGATTTTGTTGCAAAATACACAGTTTACTTGGTATTCCTCTATAAATTCTCCCAGAACAGCAGACTTTCAAGATTCTTGTTATGTACATGAATATGTGATGTTTCCATCACTTTTCTGCCTTAGAAAATCATTTTCAGTTTTTATGGTCTAAAAAGACGTTTCAGCTGAGAGCAGGTCAAAAGTGGATTTTGTTGCAAAATAAACAGTTTACTTGATATTCCTCTCTAAAGTCTCCCAGATCAGCAGACTTTCAAGTTTCATGTTATGTACATGAATATGTGATGTTTCCATCACTTTCCTGCCTTAGAAAATAATTTTCAGTTTTTATGGTCTAAAAAGCGTTTCAGCCTGAGAGCAGGTCAAAAGTGGATTTTGTTGCAAAATACACAGTTTACTTGATATTCCTCTATAAAGTCTCCCAGAACAGCAGTCTTTCAAGATTCTTGTTATGTACATGAATATGTGATGTTTCCTCACTTTCCTGCCTTAAAAATTAATTTTCAGTTTTTATGGTCTAAAAAGCGTTTCAGCCTGAGAGCAGGTCAAAAGTGGATTTTGTTGCAAAATACACAATTTACTTGATAATCCTCTATAAAGTCTCCCAGATCAGAAGACTTTCAAGTTTCATGTTATGTACATGAATATGTGATGTTTCCATCACTTTCCTGCCTTAGAAAATAATTTTGAGTTTTTATGGTCTAAAAAGACGTTTCAGCCTGAGAGCAGGTCAAAAGTGGATTTTGTTGCAAAATACACAGTTTACTTGATATTCCTCTATAAAGTCTCCCAGAACAGCAGTCTTTCAAGATTCTTGTTATGTACATGAATATGTGATGTTTCCATCACTTTCCTGCCTTAAAAATTAATTTTCTGTTTTTATGGTCTAAAAAGACGTTTCAGCCTGAGAGCAGGTCAAAAGTGGATTTTGTTGCAAAATACACAATTTACTTGATAATCCTCTATAAAGTCTCCCAGATCAGCAGACTTTCAAGTTTCATGTTATGTACATGAATATGTGATGTTTCCATCACTTCCATGCCTTAGAAAATAATTTTCAGTTTTTATGGTCTAAAAAGACGTTTCAGCCTGAGAGCAGTTCAAAAGTGGATTTTGTTGCAAAATACACAGTTTACTTGATAATCCTCTATAAAGTCTCCCAGATCAGCAGACTTTCAAGTTTCATGTTATGTACATGAATATGTGATGTTTCCATCACTTTCCTGCCTTAGAAAATTATTTTCAGTTTTTATGGTCTAAAAAGACGTTTCAGCCTGAGAGCAGGTCAAAAGTGGATTTTGTTGCAAAATACACAGTTTACTTGATAATCCTCTATAAAGTCTCCCAGAACAGCAGACTTTCAAGTTTCATGTTATGTACATGAATATGTGATGTTTCCATCACTTTCCTGCCTTAGAAAATAATTTTCAGTTTTTATGGTCTAAAAAGACGTTTCAGCCTGAGAGCAGGTCAAAAGTGGATTTTGTTGCAAAATACACAGTTTACTTGATATTCCTCTATAAAGTCTCCCAGATCAGCAGTCTTTCAAGATTCTTGTTATGTACATGAATATGTGATGTTTCCATCACTTTCCTGCCTTAAAAATAATTTTCAGTTTTTATGGTCTAAAAAGACGTTTCAGCCTGAGAGCAGGTCAAAAGTGGATTTTGTTGCAAAATACACAGTTTACTTGATAATCCTCTATAAAGTCTCCCAGATCAGCAGACTTTCAAGTTTCATGTTATGTACATGAATATGTGATGTTTCCATCACTTTCCTGCCTTAGAAAATAATTTTCAGTTTTTATGGTCTAAAAAGACGTTTCAGCCTGAGAGCAGGTCAAAAGTGGATTTTGTTGCAAAATACACAGTTTACTTGATATTCCTCTATAAAGTCTCCCAGAACAGCAGACTTTCAAGATTCTTGTTATGTACATGAATATGTGATGTTTCCATCACTTTCCTGCCTTAGAAAATAATTTTCAGTTTTTATGGTCTAAAAAGACGTTTCAGCCTGAGAGCAGGTCAAAAGTGGATTTTGTTGCAAAATACACAGTTTACTTGATATTCCTCTATAAAGTCTCCCAGATCAGCAGACTTTCAAGTTTCATGTTATGTACATGAATATGTGATGTTTCCATCACTTTCCTGCCTTAGAAAATAATTTTCAGTTTTTATGGTCTAAAAAGACGTTTCAGCCTGAGAGCAGGTCAAAAGTGGATTTTGTTGCAAAATACACAGTTTACTTGATATTCCTCTATAAAGTCTCCCAGAACAGCAGTCTTTCAAGATTCTTGTTATGTACATGAATATGTGATGTTTCCATCACTTTTCCTGCCTTAAAAATTAATTTTCAGTTTTTATGGTCTAAAAAGACGTTTTAGCCTGAGAGCAGGTCAAAAGTGGATTTTGTTGCAAAATACACAATTTACTTGATAATCCTCTATAAAGTCTCCCAGATCAGAAGACTTTCAAGTTTCATGTTATGTACATGAATATGTGATGTTTCCATCACTTTCCTGCCTTAGAAAATAATTTTGAGTTTTTATGGTCTAAAAAGACTTTTCAGCCTGAGAGCAGGTCAAAAGTGGATTTTGTTGCAAAATACACAGTTTACTTGATATTCCTCTATAAAGTCTCCCAGAACAGCAGACTTTCAAGTTTCATGTTATGTACATGAATATGTGATGTTTCCATCACTTCCATGCCTTAGAAAATAATTTTCAGTTTTTATGGTCTAAAAAGACGTTTCAGCCTGAGAGCAGGTAAAAAGTGGATTTTGTTGCAAAATACACAGTTTACTTGATATTCCTCCATAAAGTCTCCCAGAACAGCAGTCTTTCAAGATTCTTGTTATGTACATGAATATGTGATGTTTCCATCACTTTCCTGCCTTAAAAATCAATTTTCTGTTTTTATGGTCTAAAAAGACGTTTCAGCCTGAGAGCAGGTCAAAAGTGGATTTTGTTGCAAAATACACAATTTACTTGATAATCCTCTATAAAGTCTCCCAGATCAGCGGACTTTCAAGTTTCATGTTATGTACATGAATATGTGATGTTTCCATCATTTTTCTGCTTTACAGCTGTATTTTCAGTTTTTATGGTCTAAAAAGAAGTTTCAAACTGCATATAGGCCAAAAGTGGATTTTGTTGCAAAATACATAGTTTATTTGTTACTCCTCTATAAAGTCTCCCAGAACAGCAGACTCTCAAGTTTCATGTTAATTTCATGAATACATGATGTTTTAATCACTTTTCTGCCTTAAAGATGCATTTCCACGTTGTATGCTCTCAAAAGACGTATCGGCTGGCAAGAGGCCAAAATTGGAATATGTTGAAAAATACACAGTTTACTTGATTTACCTCAATACATTGTCCCAGAACAGCACACTCTCAAGTTTCATGTTTATTTCATGAATACATGATGTTCTCATCACTTTTCAGCCTTAATGCTGCATTTTCAGTATTTATAGTCTGGAAAGACGTTTCGGCTTCGAAGAGGCCAACAGTGGATTTTGTTGAAAAATACACAGTTTAATTGATTTTCCTCAAAATAAATGTCACTGAACAGCAGACTTTTAAGTGTCATGTTAATTTCATGAATACATGATGTTTTAATCACTTTTCTGCCTTAAAGCTGCATTTCCACATTATATGCTCTTAAAATACGTTTCGTCTGGCAAGAGGCCAAAAGTGGAATATGTTGAAAAATACACAGTTTACTTGATTTACCTCAATACATTATCCCAGTACAGCAGACTCTCAAGTTTCATGTTAATTTCAAGAATACATGATGTTCTCGTCACTTTTCTGACTCAAAGCTGCATTTCCACGTGGTATGCTCTCAAAATACGTTTCGTCAGGCAAGAGGCCAAAAGTGGAATATGTTGAAAAATACACAGTTTACTTGATTTACCTCAATACATTGTCCCAGAACAGCAAACTCTAAAGTTTCATGTTTATTTTATGAATACATGATGTTCTCATCACTTTTCAGCCTTAATGCTGCATTTTCAGTATTTATAGTCTGGAAAGACGTTTCGGCTTCGAAGAGGCCAACAGTGGATTTTGTTGAAAAATACACAGTTTAATTGATTTTCCTCAAAAAAAATGTCACTGAACAGCAGACTTTTAAGTTTCATGTTAATTTCATGAATTCATGATGTTTTAATCACTTTTCTGCCTTAAAGCTGCATTTCCACATTATATGCTCTTAAAATACGTTTTGTCTGGCAAGAGGCCAAAAGTGGAATATGTTGAAAAATACACAGTTTACTTGATTTACCTCAATACATTATCCCAGTACAGCAGACTCTCAAGTTTCATGTTAATTTCATGAATACATGATGTTCTCGTCACTTTTCTGACTTAAAGCTGCATTTCCACGTTGTATGCTCTCAAAATACGTTTCGTCAGGCAAGAGGCCAAAAGTGGAATATGTTGAAAAATACACAGTTTACTTGATTTACCTCAATACATTATCCCAGAACAGCAGACTCTCAAGTTTCATGTTAATTTCATGAATACATGATGTTTTAATCACTTTTCTGCCTTAAAGATGCATTTCCACGTTGTATGCTCTCAAAAGACGTATCGGCTGGCAAGAGGCCAAAATTGGAATATGTTGAAAAATACACAGTTTACTTGATTTACCTCAATACATTATCCCAGTACAGCAGACTCTCAAGTTTCATGTTAATTTCATGAATACATGATGTTCTCGTCACTTTTCTGACTTAAAGCTGCATTTCCACGTTGTATGCTCTCAAAATACGTTTCGTCAGGCAAGAGGCCAAAAGTGGAATATGTTGAAAAATACACAGTTTACTTGATTTACCTCAATACATTGTCCCAGAACAGCACACTCTAAAGTTTCATGTTTATTTTATGAATACATGATGTTCTCATCACTTTTCAGCCTTAACGCTGCATTTTCAGTATTTATAGTCTGGAAAGACGTTTCGGCTTCGAAGAGGCCAACAGTGGATTTTGTTGAAAAATACACAGTTTAATTGATTTTCCTCAAAAAAAATGTCACTGAACAGCAGACTTTTAAGTTTCATGTTAATTTCATGAATTCATGATGTTTTAATCACTTTTCTGCCTTAAAACTGCATTTCCACATTATATGCTCTTAAAACACGTTTTGTCTGGCAAGAGGCCAAAAGTGGAATATGTTGAAAAATACACAGTTTACTTGATTTACCTCAATACATTATCCCAGTACAGCAGACTCTCAAGTTTCATGTTAATTTCATGAATACATGATGTTCTCATCACTTTTCTGACTTAAAGCTGCATTTCCACGTTGTATGCTCTCAAAATACGTTTCTTCTGGCAAGAGGCCAAAAGTGGAATATGTTGAAAAATACACAGTTTACTTGATTTACCTCAATACATTATCCCAGAACAGCAGACTCTCAAGTTTCATGTTAATTTCATGAATACATGATGTTTTAATCACTTTTCTGCCTTAAAGCTGCATTTCCACATTATATGCTCTTAAAATACGTTTCGTCTGGCAAGAGGCCAAAAGTGGAATATGTTGAAAAATACACAGTTTACTTGATTTACCTCAATACATTATCCCAGTACAGCAGACTCTCAAGTTTCATGTTAATTTCATGAATACATGATGTTCTCGTCACTTTTCTGACTTAAAGCTGCATTTCCACGTTGTATGCTCTCAAAATACGTTTCGTCAGGCAAGAGGCCAAAAGTGGAATATGTTGAAAAATACACAGTTTACTTGATTTACCTCAATACATTGTCCCAGAACAGCACACTCTAAAGTTTCATGTTAATTTCATGAATACATGATTTTCTCATCACTTTTCAGCCTTAATGCTGCATTTTCAGTATTTATAGTCTGGAAAGACGTTTCGGCTTCGAAGAGGCCAACAGTGGATTTTGTTGAAAAATACACAGTTTAATTGATTTTCCTCAAAAGAAATGTCACTGAACAGCAGACTTTTAAGTTTCATGTTAATTTCATGAATACATGATGTTTTAATCACTTTTCTGCCTTAAAGCTGCATTTCCACATTGTATGCTCTCAAAATACTTATCGTCTGGCAAGAGGCAAAAATTGGAATACATTGAAAAATACACAGTTCACATGATTTACCACAAAACAATGTCCGAAACTACAATCACTCAAAAACCTACTAATGCAGTGAGGGACTGTCTTCATGATGTGCATGGTCTGTGACATGCACTGACAAGAACTTTACCCTTACTCTTTACTATGGAAAATTTATGTTTTTTTGGTTATGTAGTCCAGTTGACTATTGCGTTTGTTTATCTGTTGTTATCTCTGGATTCAAGAGGAGCAGTGCGGATTCCGTCCCGGTCGTGGAACAGTGGACCAGCTCTTTACCCTCGCAAGACTACTGGAGGGGCTCTGGGAGTTTGCCCAACCAGTCTACATGTGTTTTGTGGACTTGGAGAAGGCCTTCGACCGGGTCCCTCGGGGGTTTTTGTGGGGGGTGCTGCGGGAGTATGGGGTGCCGGACCTGTTACAACGGGCCATCCGATCTCTGTACGACTGCAGTAGGAGCTGTGTTCGTATTCTCGGCAATAAGTCAGACGCGTTCCCGGTGGGTGTTGGCCTCCGCCAGGGCTGCCCTTTATCACCGGTCCTGTTCGTGACTTTCATGGACAGGATATCTGTAGGCGTAGCCGGGGGAGGGAGAACGTCGGTTCGGGGTCTCGGATCACCTCTCGTTCGCAGATGATGTGGTCCCATTTTCTGACCATGACCTCCAGCATTCACTGGGCGATTTGCAGCCGAGTGTGACGCGGCGGGGATGAGGTTGGGCACATCCAAATCCGAGGCCATGGTGCTCTGCCGGAAAACCAGATCGCTCCTGGTGGACGGGACACAGTTTGGCCGGAGCCATATCTCGGTCCCAGATCCACTTTACTTAACATAAGATGGAGTGGGAGATCGACCGACGGATCGGTGCGGCTGCAGCAGTAAAACAGGCGCTGCACCGGACCGTCTTGGTGAAGAGGAGCTGAGCCGGAAGGCGAAGCTCTCAATTTACCGGGCGGTCTACGTTCCGACCCTCACCTATGGTCACGAACTCTGGGTCGTGACCGAAAGAACGAGGTCTCGGATACAAGCGGCCGAAATTAGTTTTCTCCGTAAGGTGGCCGGGCTCAGCCTTAGAGATAGGGTAAGGAGCTCGGACATCCGGAGGGAACTTGGAGTTGAGGCGCTACTCCTTCGTATCGAAAGGAGTCAGCTGAGGTGGTTCGGGCATCTGATCAGGATGCCTCCTGGACGCCTCCCGTTAGAGGTTTTCCAGGCACGCCCCACTGGTAGGAGGCCTCCGGGGAAGACCCAGGACACGCTGAGGATTATATGGAGTGTGAGGGAAAGTTCAGGTCGCCTGTTAGTTTGTTGCCTGGCCAATTCGAATTCCCGGATAAGCGGAGGATAATGGATGGATGGATGGATATCTGTTGTTTGTTACACACCATAGTGCAAAGAGATCTTAAGAACAAAGCAGTTCACCATTTTTCATCATAGTGATGAAAGGCATTTTATTTTAATATTGTGGGTAACGACACGTTATTTTTCTTTAGCAATTTGATAACTTGGTTAGCAGAAGTTCAGTTCATTCTAGTATTTGAATACAAAAAAGACCAAATTATGATTTTCTTTTTTTCTTCCTTTTTTTTTTACTCTTTTTAAAGCTGCAGTTGATAACTTTAAAAATAACTTT